>JABWTJ010000756.1:92412-319671 GCA_016801875.1 Solanum sitiens
TGACTGCATTGGGCTTTCACTTCTTTGCCCAACGTTGCCCCTAACACTTGGGAACCGTGGTGGACCCCTTGGAACCGTGGTGGAGCACTAGCTGTAGAGTAGAAAGATGATCGCCTAGGTGGTCTGTTAGAGAACCGAGGCCTAAACTCACCTTGGGATGGTGTAAACTGCCCCATGGATCTGGCCTTCTTAGAATGCCCTGTTTCCAACTCTTGTGTTCTTCTTCTTTGCCTTTGATCCTCCAATTTTTGTGCAAAAGCCTGCATCCTTGCTATATCCATATCTTTATTCAACGAAGCAATTGTACAGTCTCTAACCAGATATGAATCTAATCTGTCCACAAAACGATGAACTCTATCCTCCATAGTAGCTACTACATTAGGAGCATACCTGGCCAAGGAATTAAATTTGAGACTATACTCCCTCACACTCATATTTCCTTGGTGGAGATTTAAGAACTGATCTGCATGGGCCTCTCGGATCTCCAATGGCAGAAAATGATCAAGGAATGCCTTTTTGAACTCTTTCCACATAGCTGAAGGTGCATTTATTCCCCTAGATCGCTTCCAAGCTTCATACCACAATATAGCCACACCCTTTAATCTATATGCAGCTAGCTCAAGTGCTTCTTTACCACTTACATGCATAATATCCAAAGTGCGTTGGATTTGATCTATAATGTCTTGGGGATCTTCATTAGGATCTGACCCGGTAAATGATGGAGGGTTCAAGTTAAGAAAATCACGTATCCGTGTTCCAGCTGATCTATCTACGCCACTAGTACCTGCAACTGGACCTTCTTACCTTTGGCCATGACCAACAACTATACGAGTCAATAATTGGACTGCATTCCTCAAATCTTGCTCGGTAGCATTAATAGGGGGTTTCTGAGGTTCATCTTCCCTCCTTAGTTCTTCAGGAGATGGAGGCGTCGAGGAAGTCTGCGATAGAGACTCATCTTGAGCCCCACTTTGAACAGCTTGACTTGGTGGTGGTTGGCTGGTCCCTTCTTGGACAGCCACATCTACTCGTTTACCAGTACTTTTACTCCTTCTCGTAATCGGCATCTATGCTATAATAAAACAATTGAGAAATTAGATATGATTCACCTACAACACTGGTTCTATCGCACGATCTAAGAAATGAAAGAAATGAGACAACTCCTATATGTCCCGTAGCCTCCTGTTTATAGATGTGGTGCACAACACATCCATAAGCAAGACTCTACACAGACACGGCTTTGTAGACTCCCTAGGATGACCTGCTCTGATACCACTTTTGTCACGCCTCCAATACCCATTAAGACGGACAGGCACCCGATGCCCTAAAGGCCCGAGAGAACCAACCTACAACCTGTTCTTACTGAGCATATACTATAACAATTGAGACAAGTTAACTTACGATGCAGCGATACAAAACAACGTAAGTAGGTCCAAAATTTATGTACAATACTTGGACGTCGTGGCCACAACTCCTTAAGACACAACTGAACCATGTACATACGTCTACAAAGCCTCTAAAAGATAGAAGACTAGAGTAGGTCGGGACAGACCCCGCCTTACCCTTAACTATGATACAATACCAAATGAATTTACCAAGGACTCAATAAAGCTCCGAATCAACTTGGAGCTCACCAAAAGTAGCAGAATTTTGAGTGCTCCTACTGAGGAGGTCTACTAGCTGGAGTACCTGAGCCTGCAGCATGAAATGCAGCGTCCCCAATACGGGACGTCAGTACAAAAAATGTACTGAATATGTAAGGCAAATAGTATATGTAATACAAGGCTCAAATGAAATCAAGTAGCAACATATGAGTGCATAGATTAGGAGAGAAGACCACCTTTGCTTACTCTAGTGGAATCAAGTAAGCTACATTCTTTTCTTTACCTTTTTGTATGTTATAATCTTTGTTGGTCATGTGATACAAGTGACCAGCTGATCAGTGGTAGAAGAGGATGACCCATGCTAGGCGTATTAACCCCTGGGATGCGGTCCTCATAATTACACAACTTGGGATCGACCCATGCTAGGCTTTTGCCCCTGAGCTGCCACCCTTCTATACCAATAGGGATCGGCCCATGCTAGGCTTTCGCCCCTGAGCTGTCACCCTTAATTAAATAGATTTCTTCACTTAGATTCTTTAATCTTTGAGATTATTGTTAATCAGTTCATAACTCTTTTGAGATGTTATTTTGGATAATCATAACACTTTTGAGATGTTGATTTGGTGGTCATAATCATCTTGGAGATATGGAAATACGGAACAGTAGTGGAATACATGAAAATAATACTTTGAGGCAGTAACAATGACATAAGGAGCTATGAAACATCAACACCTTACTTTAAGACCTTAATGGCACAATTGACTTCAATTGGCTTAGGAGAGGGATTCATCAAACTTTGTTTTGCAAATACCATTTCTATAACAGCACAAGGGGAATAATTACACAAGTATAGAGTAGTGAACATATAATGAAATAGTTCTATGTACTTAGAATGGGGAAAGAAATATTGTTAGCTATTTGGAGATAGTACGCTGCCACTATGCGTCCTTTTCTAGAAATAGAACTTATGGGAAACACTTCATTGATATTAATTGCAGGTGCCAGATTTCATGCCAAAAGGATATAGAATCGAATAGCCTTACATACCTTATTTTTCTGACCAATACCACTATCACTATTCAGCCTTCCTTTTTGGGTGCTAATCTACAACGTAAATCATGATTAAGCTAACATTAGCAGCTAATCACAATAAGGTCCTCGAAAACAGTAGCTAAAATATTTGATGGAAATCAGGCCCATACAACCCTTACATAAATGGTGAACCACCACACCCTTCCTCTACACATTAATACAACTTCATACATCATCTTCCAAGATCCCCAAACTGCCCTCAACAACAATATTCATAAGGCAGCCACTATCAATCTCAAATCTTTCAGCATAATAGGAGAATATTGACTCAAAGATCTAACACAATCCATAAATTCTTGATAAATATATACCAAATTCTCCACTCCAAACATGATCAAAGAGAGGAAAACAAATGGGTTGAAGTCTTACCTTAATTCTGGAAATTTATCCTCTAAACTTGTACTTCAAGAATTCAAACTCTCCTTCAAACTCTTACTTGAAAAAATGAGACAGCACTCAAGAACCCTAAGGTGTTTTAGGGCTGCTTATTGAAGCCAATAGAGACCAAGAAAGAAACTTAAGGAAATCTAAAATTTTGCAAGTTCAAAATGGAGAAAATAGACTTGATCCTTATCCTTTGGAAAAGGAGGTGTTATGGCCGACATTCTTGACCAATTTTGGGCCATATAATGTCAAGTAGGTGTCCCACCTGCTTGTCCTTTTAACTTGGGCCTTTTTGGACTCAAGATTATTGGACCTTGGCTGTCCATTTTCCCTTTGTCCTTATATTCAACTTGGGACAGATTAATGCAAGTAGGTGGTACACACTTGGCCCAATAACATGGTAAAACAAATCTTTAGGAGGTGATGCACTTACCTAGTTTCACTTGGGCTTTATCCATAATGGGCCAATTGGCAGATTTGGCTGCTGGGCTTTCTTTCATTCACAATTTTCTTTAATAGGTTTGGGCTTCAAATGAGCCCCTAAATATAAGACTAAATCTGGTCAATCAAACTTGGCCCCTTTAACTATAATATAGCTCAAGTAGGTGATGCAGCAGCTAGCTCAATTACTCCTTACTATAATTACTTAAATACTTTCCATCGGAGTTAACTTGCAATACATATGCTGAAACGTGCAAGGCATTACATCACCTTCCGAGCTAGTTTAAACCAACACTAATCATATAAGAAACATGATCCCTCACCTACACTATAAGTCTATGTCAAGTATAACATGAATAGAACTACCACATACAAAATACAGGCCGTTACACTTTCTTTGGAGGCATAGCTGAAAACACAGTGATTCGTTAGAGAGGGATTATCCTGTTAATATAGCTCTATCGCACGATCTCAATTAAGAAGAAAGGATGACATCCTAAATGTCCTGTAGCTTTCCTGTTTATAGATGTGGTGCACAACACACCGATAAACAGGACTCTACTAGACACGGTCTGTTCTACACTTCCGAGGAAGAACCGCTCTGATACCACTTTTGTCATGACCCAACCCGATGGGCCGTGACTAGATGCCCGTTTTGGACACTCACATACAAACCTGTTAAGTATAACCAACTGAAACTAAGACAATATGGAATTTAATCAAATCAAGCCAACCCCAACACCATATATATATATAAAGTGGATCTGCCTCATAAGGAGTCATAACCATTCAACCGTGACAACATACGCGAGCCGACAAGGCCGCCACTATCCAAAGCATAATAGCATACGCAAGCCGACAAGGCTGCCACTACACAATACACAATGATGTACGCAGCCGACAAGGCTGCCCCTGTACAAGCGGACATCCCAAACAAACCATGTCCAGACCATTATCCAAAACATATATATGCAACCCACATAATGTCTACATGTCACGACCCAACCCGATGGGCCGTGACTAGTGCCCGTTTTGGACACTCATAATACAACCCTTACATAAATGGTGAACCACCACACCCTTCCTCTACACATTAATACAACTTCAAACATCATTTCCAGAGATACCCAAACAGCCCTCAACAACAATATTCATAAGGCAGCCACTAACAATCTCAAATCTTTCAGCATAATAGGAGAATATTGACTCAAAGATTTATCATCATCCATGAATTCTTGATAAATATATACAAAATTCTCCACTCCAAACATTATCAAAGAGAGGAAAACAAATGGGTTGAAGTCTTACCTTAATTCTGGAAATTTATCCTCTAAACTTGTACTTCAAGAATTCAACTCTCCTTCAAACTTCTTACTTGAAAATGAGACAGCACTCAAGAATCCCTAAGGTGTTTTAGGGCTGCTTATTGAAGCCAAGAGAGACCAAGAAAGAAACTTAAGAAAATCTGAAATTTTGCAAGTTCAAAATGGAGAATAAGACTTGATCCTTATCCTTTGAAAAAGGAGGTGTTATGGCCGACACTCTTGACCAATTTTGGTCCATATAATGTCAAGTAGGTGCCCCACCTGCTTGTCCTTTTAACTTGGGCCCTTTTGGACTTAATATTATTGGACCTTGGCTGTCCATTTTTCCTTTGTTCTTTTAATCAGCTTGGGACAGATTAGTGCAAGTAGGTGGTACACACTTGGCCCAATAACATGGTAAAACAAATCTTAGGAGGTCATGTACTTACTTAGTTTCACTTGGGCTTTATCCATAATGGCCAATTGGCAGATTTGGCTGTTGGGCCTTCTTTTATTCACACATTTTCTTTAATAGGTTGGGCTTCAAATGAGCCCCTAAATATAAGCCTAAATCTGGTCAATCAAACTTGGGCCCTTTAACTATAATATAGATCAAGTAGGTGATGCAACTGCTAGCTCAATTACCACCTTACTATAATTACTTAAATACTTTCCATCGGAGTTAACTTGCAATACATATGCTAAAACGTGCAAGGCATTACATCACCTTCCAAGCTAGTTTAAACCAACACTAATCATGTAAGAAACATGATCCCTCACCTACACTATAAGTATATGTCAAGTATAACATGAATAGAACTACCACATACAAAAATACAGGCCGTTACAGGGGTTGTGGGGGTTCGAACCCACAACCCCCTCGGCCAAGGAAGAGAACTTCAAAGGGAAGAAATAAAAAGGAAATGTTGATGTTGGGGCTCGATCTAGGGTCCCAATGTCATGTGGACCGAAATTAAATAACAAGAAAAATGTAAATTGTTGTTCGACACCGGGTTCCCTTGTCCAAATTCCGTATTGATACATAAGTCATACGTGAATTAAATATTCAAGAATAATGCTGCCTACCTAGATCAAAATCGAGATCTTGGCATACATACAAGATGCATAAGTCTTGTACCACATAATCTTAGGAAGATATGAATCACTTAAACGAACTATGAATGGAGCCTCATGGCTTGTATGTATAGACCCATAAGTCTAGCATACGTTAAAAATAAGTGAACCTAAGATGTATGTAATGAAATGATGTAACCCTAGAAGGGTTAAGTACGAGTGTAAAACACACTAAATGGCCAAGTGCATTGGCATACGATGAAATGAATATTATGTAATGAAATGATGAAACCCTAGAAGGGTTAAGTAAGAGTGTGAAACACACAAATGGCCAAGTGCATTGGCATATGATGAAAGAACATTCACATAAAAAGGGGTGAGTAATTATGAAGAGCAAATGTGCTAATGTTAATGAATGTGGTGACAACATGATAAGAGGCTAATGAGAAAGATGAGAGCAATCTCAAAAGAGCCTAAGTAAATGTTACCAAAATGTACTCACCTATGAGAGTGTAAAGTTAATGAAGAGACCAGTCTCTATGAACACTCTAATGAAAGTATTGAGAATAATGTATACTTAATACTAATGATGAGATGACAAATCATCTATTGAGCTATGATGTCCTCATACTAGAAGCCAGCTTCCATGACGTATGAGTTGAATGAAATGGAACTTTATACTAAGCACCGATAGACTAGCTATGAGCGGTGATGCCTTCCTTCGGGAAGGGCGGAGGTTCACGTAACTCTAATGAGATGAGACTGTCTGGCATCCCGGGTATGGGTCTCCTTATATCTCCTAGTCTTCGAACCTATACTTCCAATATAGGGATCTGGCGGGGTTCAATTCCCATATATGCTAGCATGTTTTCGGTCACTGGCCGGTGATTCCACCTCTTTTCGGTGTGGGGGAGACACTGGATTTCATGATGCTCAATGATCTATGTCGGTTAAAGTTAAAGTTCCCAATGAATGAATGAGGCTAGCCTCAAATGATGCACAAAATGAAATGAATGATACCAAAGGTGCAGGGATAGGATGATCAAGAGGTGAGTTATACTCAAGCAATGACATTAGGTCATTCTTGGTCATTGCATAGCGAACCCGATGAAAGTCTTAAACTACATCCTAGGTATAGCTGGTGTTCACACTAGCCTATGAATGAAATGAAGTACATATGAATGAATGAAAGAGACTCTGTGTTTGCTAATGAAGACTCCCTAGTTAAGGTCCCATATGTTGAGCCCTCCTTTTTGGGAAGTCTTAATGTCAAGTCCATGATTCCAAGGTCTCATGGCATATGAATGAATGATATGAAAAATGTTATGTGCTATAGGCAATATGATATGTGCTATGTGTAAGATATTATGTGCTGTGTGCAATATGATAAGTATGATGATGCATGTTACTCTCATGGCATGACTTTCCTAATCCAAATTTGGAAAGCTCACTAACTTTCCTAATCCAAATTTGGAAGGCTCACTAACTTTCCTAATCCAAATTTGGAAAGCTCACTAACTTTCCTAATCCCAATTTGGCAAGTCCACTGACTTGACTTTCCATAATCATGTTGTTAGGAAAGAGCTATTCTTACTCATGCATGTCCTTGGTGTGTGCTTGCATATATCCATACTTAGTACAAGTGTGTACTAATCCCATACAATTCTATATTTTTAGGTGCAGGCATAGGTGGACGCTAGAGCTTACAGGTTCACGTTGCAGCTATCCGGACGTGGAGCTTTCTTCCGTACTTGGTAGGCCCTCATGCTTTCGAGGATGTCTACCGTTACTATCTAGCTTAGATGTAGGCTTTAGCTAGTGGAGTATGTTCCACTAGTGTTTCTTTCCATTTTTATTTCAGACATTGTATTGGTGCCATTTTGGCAATTATACATTTAATGCAGTATTGAACTATTTCTTTCAGTTGATATGTTAGATGATTGATGGTGAACATTATGAATGTAAGTAGAATGATCTTTATGCATGTTAAGAAACAAAAAGTTTAAAATTTTCTGCTAAAATTAACCTAGATGAAGTAAGAATGACGTAAGTAGGCTTGTCTGCGACCTCTGAGAGGTCAACGACGCCGGTCTCATCTGGGTCTAGATTCCGATCGTGACAAAGTTGGTATCAGAGCACTAGGTTAAATTCCGAGAATAATGAGTTCACATCAACCACATTTAGTAGTTTCTAAGTCATGGTAGTGAAGTGCACCACTATCCTGAATTAGAGACTGCATGATGCGTAGGAAAATTTCCCTTCTTCTACTCTTTATCGTGCTATCTAGAGCTTTGACACTTTGTGTCATTCTAAGTATCTAACTTCCTTCTTGTGTGCGCGCGTAGAAGAATACACACAAGGATTAGGATGGCCAAGTTGTCTAAGGCGCCAGACTCAAGATCTGGCCTTCCCAAGAAGGGGCAGTGATAGAAATGCCCAGCGTGAACGAAAGATGTTTGATAAGAGTGGTTGTTCACATGGAGGTGAGTGCATGGTAGGTTCTAAAGCCTACAATGAGTATTGACGAAGAGGAGAAGACTAAGTTGGCTGCTTATTAGCTCAAGGAGATGGCTTAGGTATGGATTTCTTCATAAATGCTAGACTACCATGGACTATCGAAACAGGGTAGTAAGGTTAAGTTTCTGAATAAGTTAGAGTTAAACTGAATTCATGTTTGCATGTCATGTTGCTGTTTTTGTATAGCGTGGACATGATTTTTGTGTTGCATGAGTTGTGAGGTGCATCAAGTTAAGTGCGATTAAGAAGGAAGTTCCTCAATCTCAAATATGAAGCTTCAGATAAGCTTGAGTAATATGCTAGATCCAGAGTAAGTTTGAAACAAAAATTCACAAAGAGTAAAGCCTCAAGTATGTTAAAATATTTTCGAAAATCAACCTCTTTATTTTAAAATGATGTGTAGTGTCATTTGGGGACGAATGTTCCTAAGGGGGGATAATGTAATAATCCTAAAAATGGATATGATAAATAATGCTTAATGTGTCTAGAATTCCTACGATTAGACCAGGGTTCACACGGATTGATGCGCGTAGAACCAGACCTCAGAACCCTTTCTACAGCCAAGCCAACTAACTTGGGGAGTTAGTTGAGTTTGGAAAGGTTGGGTCCAACCATGTAGGGCTCTCGAATACGAAGATTTACTCGAAGGAGTCTTACCGGACTTAAAAAGGGGAAATCTTAGGTTTGGAGGGTCTAGGGGTAAACTGGTCTTTTTCCAGGCTAAGGGTAGTATCGTAATTACCCTAAATATGTAATTAATTATTTAATTAATAAGGTGGAGGGGCAATTTGGGGAGAAAGGGCCAAAAATGGGCTCTTGAAGTGAAGTCTTGCTCCACCCGGGTTCTAACCTAGGTGGAAGCAATGAATTAAAGTCGTTTTTATTGAAGTTGTTAAATTAATGTAAGTAATTAATATTTATTAATTATTAGCTGATTTAAAATAAAAGGAAATCAGATTTTATAATAGTTAACTAAGCCTTATTTGACTAAGTCCTAAACTAGACTCCTAAGCCTAAGGTAACTCTCCTCTCTCACGCTCATCTCTCTCTCTCACGTCTCTATCACTCTCATTCACGTTCTCTCTGCCAAAATAACTTCAAAAACAGTAGGTAAACCAAAGTTCTTCACACTTGAAGAACTCACACGAAAATATAAGAAAAACAAACGTTAATCAATCACGTAGGCAAAGAGAAGGTTTTCCGTCAAGTGGGGTGTTGAATTTTAATTCTTGGACGTGTGTTTGGAGAAGTTTTTGGGCAGCAAGTCGAGGTTTGAACGGCAAAAAGGTATGGGTTTTCTTACTCTTGGTCCCTTTCCCAAGAGACCCCTAGGATTCAGTCGATTCTAATCCGAAAACTAGGATTGTTTCCCCGTTGCATGTCCCTGTCACTAGCTCCCATTGATTCGTAGGTTGGATATGTTTGCTGGTAGAATTTAGGGATGTAACGTGTTTTCATGATGATTATGTGGATGTATGTATGTTCGGAATTATGTGAGTAATGAAATATGTTTTCCGGAAATGTGTGATACAGTTGTGTAGGTGCATTGTTGTGACTATTGGTCACGGATTAGAGCATAAAATGTTTAAATTCTTGTATTTTATGTGCAAGAACGTGTGTAAATAGTGATGTTCATATGATGTATAATGTTTCTGATTTGAGTGAAAACTATTAGCTAAATGAATCCATAAAAATGCACCTAAAGATGTACTAAATGATCCATGAATTATCCTAAGAACTAACGTGAAAATGTTGATGAAAAGAAGCTGAAAATCATGACCAATTTCCAGCATTCTGTTAGCTTGGTTTCGGCCAAAACAAGGATGACAATATGAATTTTTAAATGAATGAAAAATAGGTGAGGTTACTAGGGATTGAACCCGAGACCTCACACGTGAAAAGCACCAAAAACGACAATAAAGAAATGGGGTTAAGGGGGGATCGAACCTGGGTGCCCTTGACTGAAAAATTGGTAAATTTCACTAAGGCTTATTATAATTAATTAAAGTAAAAAACGAGTGAGGCACACAGGATTCGAACCCGGGTGCCCTTAGCCGATTTCCCTGAGCAAAAACGGAAATAAAAGAAATGAGAGGAGTGGGGTTCGAACCCACAACCTCTCAGTCAGACTTAAGGAGGAATTAAAAGAAAAAAATAAAAGTTGAGGCGTGTGGGAATCGAACCCACGACCTCTAGGCAAAACCAAGGGAAATTAAGGAGAAAAATAAAAGGGGGTGTGGGGGTTCGAACCCACAACCCCCTCGGCCAAGGAAGAGAACTTCAAAGGGAAGAAATAAAAAGGAAATGTTGATGTTGGGGCTCGATCTAGGGTCCCAATGTCATGTGGACCGAAATTAAATAAAAAGAAAAATATAAAGTGTTGTCCAAGGGATTCGACACCGGGTTCCCTTGCCCAAATTCCGTATTGGTACATAAGTCATACGTGAATTAAATATTCAAGAATAATGCTACCTACCTAGATCAAAATCGAGATCTTGGCATACATACAAGATGCATAAGTCTTGTACCACATAATCTTAGGAAGATATGAATCACTTAAACGAACTATGAATGAAGCCTCATGGCTTGTATGTTTAGACCCATAAGTCTAGCATACGATTAAAAATAAGTGAACCTAAGATGTATGTAATGAAATGATGTAACCCTAGAAGGGTTAAGTATGAGTGTAAAACACACTAAATGGCCAAGTGCATTGGCATACGATGAAATAAATATTATGTAATGATATGATGAAACCCTAGAAGGGTTAAGTAAGAGTGTGAAACACACAAATGGCCAAGTGCATTGGCATATGATGAAATGAACATTCACGTAAAAAGGGGTGAGTAATTATGAAGAGTAAATGTGCTAATGTTAATGAATGTGATGACAACATGATAAGAGGCTAATGTGAAAGATGAGAGAAATCTCAAAAGATCCTAAGTAAATGTTACCGAAACATACTCACCTATGAGAGTGTAAAGTTAATAAAGAGAACAGTGTCTAAGAAACACTCTAGTGAAAGTATTGAGATTAATACACACTTAACTAATGATAAGATGAGAAATCATCTAATGAGCAATGATGCCCTCTGCTAGAAGCCAGCTTTTATGATGTGTGAGATGAATATAATGGAACTTTATACGGAGCACCGATAGGCTAACTATGAGTCGCGATTCCTTCTTTCGGGAAGGCAGAGGTACGTGTAAATCTCATGAGATGAGACTGTCCGTTTAGGCGGGTATGGGTCTCCTTATATCTCCTAGTCTTTGAACCTATACAACCAACATAGGGATCTAGCAGGGTTCAATTCCCTTTATACGCTAGCATGTTTTTGTTTCACTTTGGCCGGTAATTCAACCTCTTTTCGGTGTGGGGTAGACACTGGATTTCATGGAGCTCACATGATCTATGTCGGTTAAAGTTAAAGTTCCCAAAGAAAGAATGAGTCCAGCCTCAGTAATGCACAAAATGAAATGAATGATACCAAAGGTGTTTGGTTAGGATAATCAAGAGGTGAGCTAGACTCAAGTAATGACACTAGGTCGTTCTTGATGTAACAACCCTAAAAATGGATATGATAAGTAATTCTTAATGTGTCTAGAATGCCTACGATTAGACCAGCGTTCACACGGATTGATGCGCGTAGAACCAGACCTCGAAACCCTTGCTACAACCAAGCCAACTAACTTGGGGAGTTAGTTGAGCTTGGAAAGATTGGGTCCAACCATGTAGGGCTCTCGAATACGAAGATTTACTCGAAGGAGTCTTTACCAAACTTAAAAAGGGGAAATCTTAGGTTTGAAGGGTCTAGGGGTAAAATGGTCTCTTTCCAGGCTAAGGGTAGTATTGTAACTACCCTAAATATATAATCAATTATTTAATTAATAAGGTAGAGGGGCAATTTGGGGAGAAAGGGCCGAAAATGGGCTCTTGCAGTGAAGTCTTGCTCCACTCGGGTTCGAACCTAGGTGGAAGCAATGAATTAAAGTGGTTTTATTTAAGTTGTTAAATTAATGTAAGTAATTAATATTTATTAGTTATTAGCTGATTTAAAATAAAAGGAAATCAGATTTTATAATAATTAACTAAACCTTATTTGACTAAGTCCTAAACTAGACTCCTAAGCCTAAGGTAACTCTCCTCTCTCACGCTCATCTCTCTCTCTCACGTCTTTATAACTCTCATTCACGTTCTCTCTGCCAAAATAACTTCAAAAACAGTAGGTAAACCAAAGTTCTTCATACTTGAAGAACTCACACGAAAATATAAGAAAAACAAACGTTAATCAATCACGTAGGCAAAGAGAAGGTTTTCCGTCGAGTGGGGTGTGAATTTTGAGTCTTGGACGTGTGTTTGGAGAAGTTTTTGGGCAACAAGTCGAGGATTGAACGTAAAAGAGGTATGGGTTTTCTTACTATTGGTCCCTTTCGCAAGAGATCTGTAACGGCCTGTATTTTTGTATGTGGTAGTTCTATTCATGTTATACTTGACATATACTTATAGTGTAGGTGAGAGATCATGTTTCTTACATGATTAGTGTTGGTTTAATCTAGCTTGGAAGGTGATGTATTGCCTTGCACGTTTTAGCATATGTATTGCAAGTTAACTCCAATGGAAAGTATTTAAGTAATTATAGTAAGGTGGTAATTGAGCTAGCAGCTGCATCACCTACTTGATCTATATTATAGTTAAAGGGCCCAAGTTTGATTGACAAGATTTAGGCTTATATTTAGGGGCTCATTTGAAGCCCAAACCTATTAAAGAAAATGTGAATGAAAGAAGGCCCAATAGCCAAATCTGCCAATTGGCCATTATGGATAAAGCCCAAGTGAAACTAAGTAAGTACATGACCTCCTAAGATTTGTTTTACCATGTTATTGGGCCAAGTGTGTACCACCTACTTGCACTAATCTGTCCCAAGCTGATTAAAAGAACAAAGGAAAAATGGACAGCCAAGGTCCAATAATATTAAGTCCAAAAGGGCCCAAGTTAAAAGGACAAGCAGGTGGGGCACCTACTTGACATTATATGGCCCAAAATTGGTCAAGAGTGTCGGCCATAACACCTCCTTTTTCAAAGGATAAGGATCAAGTCTTATTCTCCATTTTGAACTTGCAAAATTTCAGATTTCTTAAGTTCTTTCTTGGTCTCTCTTGGCTTCAATTAGCAGCCCTAAAACACCTTAGAGTTCTTGAGTGCTGTCTCATTTTCAAGTAAGAAGTTTGAAGGAGAGTTTGAATTCTTGAAGTACAAGTTTAGAGGATAATTTCCAGAATTAAGGTAAGACTTCAACCCATTTGTTTTCCTCTCTTTGATCATGTTTGGATTGGAGAATTTTGTATATATTTATCAAGAATTCATGGATGGTGATAAAATCTTTGAGTCAATATTCTCCTATTATGCTGAAAGATTTGAGATTGTTAGTGGCTGCCTTATGAATATTGTTGTTGAGGGCTGTTTGAGTATCTCTGGAAATGATGTATGAAGTTGTATTAATGTGTGGAGGAAGGGTGTGGTGGTTCACCATTTATGTAAGGGTTGTATGGGCCTGATTTCCATCAAATATTTTTTAGCTACTGTTTTGGAGAACCTTATTGTGATTAGCTGCTGATGTTAGCTTAATCATGACTTATGTTTTAGATTAGCACCCAATAAGGAAGGCTGAATCGTGATAGTGGTATTGGTCATAAATATAAGGTATGTAAGGCTATTCGATCTATATCCTTTTGGCATGAAATCTGCCACCTGCAATTAATATCAATGAAGTGATTCTCATAAGTTCTATTTCTAGAAAAGAAAGCATGGTGGCAGCGTACTATCTCCAAATAGCTAACAATATTTCTTTCCCCATTCTAAGTACATAGAACTACTTCATTATATGTTCACTACTCTATACTTGTGTAATTTCCCCTTGTGCTGTTATAGAAATGGTATTTGCAAAAGAAAGTTTGATGAATCCTTCTAACTAAGCCAATTGAAGTCAAATTGTGCATTAAGGTCTTAAGTAGGTGTTTGATTGTTTCAATAGCTTCTTATGTCTCCCATTGTACTGGCCAAAAGTATTGTTTTCATGTATTCCACTACTGTTCCGTAAATTAGTCTCCAAGAATGAATTTATGACCACCAAATCAAACATCTCAAAATGGTTACGATATCAAAATAACATCTCAAAAGAGTTATGAATGATTAAACAATTAACAATAATCTCAAAGATTAAAGAATCTAAGTGAGAGAATTCTTATTTAATTAGGTGGCAGCTTAGGGGCGAAGCCTAGCATGGGCCGACCAGTGATTGTAGAGAAGGGTGGCAGTCAGGGGCGAAAGCCTAGCATGGGCCGATCCCAAGTTGTGTAATTATGAGGACCGCATCCCAGGGGTTAATACGCCTAGCATGGGTCATCCTCTTCTACCACTGATCAGCTGGTCACTTGTATCACATGCCCAACAAAGATTATAACATACAAAGAAGGTAAAGAAAAGAATCTAGCTTACTTGATTCCACAAGAGTAAGCAAAGGTGGTCTTCTCTCCTAATCTATGCACTCATATGTTGCTACTTGATTTCATTTGTGCCTTGTATTACATATACTTTTTGCCTTACATATTCAGTACATTTTTCGTACTGACGTCCCGTATTGGGGACGCTGCATTTCATGCTGCAGGCTCAGGTACTCCAGCTAGTAGACCTCCTCAGTAGGAGCACTCGAAATTCTGCTACTTTTGGTGAGCTCCAAGTTGATTCGGAGCTTATTTAAGTCCTTGGTAAATTCGTTTGGTATTGTATCGTAGTTAAGGGTAAGGCGGGGTCTGTCCCGACCTACTCTAGTCTTCTATCTTTTAGAGACTTTGTAGACGTATGTCCATGGTTCAGTTGTGTTTTAAGGAGTTGTGGCCTAAACGGCCAAGTCTTGTATATAACTTTTGGATCTACTTACGTTGGTTTGTATCGCTGCATCCAAAGTTAACTTGTCTCAATTGTTATAGTATATGCTCAGTAAGAACAGGTTGTAGGTTGGTTCTCTTGGGCCTTTAGGGCATCGGGTGCCTGTCCGTCTTAATGGGTTTTGAGGCGTGACAAACACCTTACTTTAAGACCTTAATGGCACAATTGACTTCAATTGGCTTAGGAGAAGGATTCATCAAACTTTCTTTTGCAAATACCATTTCTATAACAGCACAAGGGGAAATTACACAAGTATAGAGTAGTGAACATATAATGAAGTAGTTCCATGTGCTTAGAATGGGGAAAGAAATATTGTTAGCTATTTGGAGATAGTACGCTGCCACTATGCTTCCTTATCTAGAAATAGAACTTATGGGAATCACTTCATTGATATTAATTGCAGGTGGCAGATTTCATGCCAAAAGGATATAGAATCGAATTGCCTTACATACCTTATTTTTCTGACCAAAACCACTATCACGATTCAGCCTTCCTTATTGGGTGCTAATCTACAACATAAGTCATGATTAAGCTAACATCAGCAGCTAATCACAATAATGTTCTCCAAAACAGTAGCTAAAAAATATTTGATGGAAATCAGGCCCATACAACCCTTACATAAATGGTGAACCACCACACCCTTCCTCTACACATTAATACAACTTCAAACATCATTTCCAGAGATACCCAAACAGCCCTCAACAACAATATTCATAAGGCAGCCACTAACAATCTCAAATCTTTCAGCATAATAGGAGAATATTGACTCAAAGATTTATCACAATCCATGAATTCTTGATAAACATATACAAAATTCTCCACTCCAAACATTATCAAAGAGAGGAAAACAAATGGGTTGAAGTCTTACCTTAATTCTGAAAATTTATCCTCTAAACTTGTACTTCAAGAATTCAAACTCTCCTTCAAACCTTTCTTACTGGAAAATGAGACAGCACTCAAGAACTCTAAGGTGTCTTAGGGCTGCTAATTGAAGCCAAGAGAGACCAAGAAAGAACTTAGGAAATCTGAAATTTTTGCAAGTTCAAAATGGAGAATAAGACTTGATCCTTATCCTTTGAAAAAGGAGGTGTTATGGCCGACACTCTTGACCAATTTTGGGCCATATAATGTCAAGTAGGTGCCCCACCTGCTTGTCCCTTTAAATTGGGCCTTTTTGGACTTAATATTATTGGACCTTGGCTGTCCATTTTCCCTTTGTTCTTTTATTCAACTTGGGACAGATATTAGCAAGTAGGTGGTATACACTTGGCCCAATAATGGTAAAACAAAACTTAGGAGGTCATGCACTTACCTAGTTTCACTTGGGCTTTATCCATAATGGGCCAATTGGCAGATTTGGCTGTTGGGCCTTCTTTCATTCACATTTTTCTTTAATAGGTTTGGGCTTCAAATGAGTCTTAAATATAAGCCTAAATCTGGTCAATCAAACTTGGGCCCTTTAACTATAATATAGATCAAGTAGGTGATGCAACTGCTAGCTCAATTACCACATTACTATAATTACTTAAATACTTTCCATCGGAGTTAACTTGCAATACATATGCTAAAACGTGCAAGGCATTACATCACCTTCCAAGCTAGTTTAAACCAACACTAATCATGTAAGAAACATGATCCCTCACCTACACTATAAGTATATGTCAAGTATAACATGAATAGAACTACCACATACAAAAATACAGGCCGTTACAAAGAAATTACACACAAAAACTCAAACGAAAAACTAAACTAATAACGAAAATCAACAACAAATTCTTGACGGGATTGTGCTTGAAGTTTCGGTGGTGAGGCTTGATTTCATGGTAAATTGGCAGCATTTAAACAAGTTTTGAACGACATTAAGGTATGGGTTTTCTTCTCTCTTGGTCCCTTTCCCAAAAGACTCTTAAGGTTCAGTTTAAATCACGATTGAAAGACTAAGGTTGTCCCCGTTGCATGACCCTGTCATTAGACCCTTTGAACGATTCAAAGTATGCGTTTGTATGTCTTCTGGTAGATAATGTTAGGTCTGTTTGTGATTATGTGTTAAATGTGTGGTAGGAAATCATGTAGAGGATGAAAAATATATTCCGAAAAAGTGTATTAAGTGGATTGTTTTGAGCATGTGTGTGCTGAAATTTTGACTATGTTTGCTCCCTGAAGTT
Source organism: Solanum sitiens (assembly GCA_016801875.1). Taxonomy (NCBI): domain Eukaryota; kingdom Viridiplantae; phylum Streptophyta; class Magnoliopsida; order Solanales; family Solanaceae; genus Solanum; species Solanum sitiens. The sequence continues at coordinate 109,939 of JABWTJ010000756.1, forward strand.
TGTATGTTAAATGTTATTTTTCGCATGTGTAAAAATGCTAAAAACGTGATGTTCATAAAAGGTTAAGGTGGCTGACTGAATGTCAGTCAAAATGCTACAAATAAAATCAACAAAAGAATGAGAGAAAAATGGATTGGCTGGAAATTTGAAGTTTCGGCCAAGAGGTGAGAAAAATGACTATGTTTTTTTTTTTTTAAAATTATGAGTTCGTTGGGAATGGAACCAAGACCTCACCAAATGTAAATTACATAAAAATTTCATGAAAAAAAAATGAAAGGAAAAATAAATGTGGAGAATGGGTATTGAACCCCCAGCCTCTTGAATGGATGAGAGAGTTAGGAGAAAAATAAAGGAGAAAAATAAATGTGGAGAGTGGGGATTGAACCCCCAACCTCTTGAATGGATGAGAGAGTTATGAGAAAAATAAAGGAGAAAAATAAATGTGGAGAGTGGGGACTGAACCCCCAACCTCTTGAATGGATGAGAGAGTTAGAAGAAAAATAATGGAGAAAAATAAATGTGGAGAGTGGGGATTGAACCCCCAACCTCTTGAATGGATGAAAGAGTTAGGAGAAAATAATGGAGAAAAATAAATGTGGAGAGTGGGGATTCAACCCCCAACCTCTTGAATGGATGAGAGAGTTAGGAGAAAAATAATGGAGAAAAATAAATGTGGAGAGTGGGGATTGAACCCCCAATCTCTTGAATGGATGAGAGAGTTAGGAGAAAAATAAAGGAGAAAAATAAATGTGCAGAGTAGGGATTGAACCCCCAACCTCTTGAATAGATGAGAGAGTTAGGAGAAAAATATAAAGGAAATATTATGGGGCTGATGGGAATCGAACTAGGGTCCCCCAAATCTGAAAAATGCAATTATCAAGTTTAAAATAAGATTAAGTGTTGTCCAAGGGATTCGAAATCGGGTTCCCTTGCCCAATTCTGTATGGACACATAAGTCATACGTAAGTAAATATTTAATGAATGCTGCCTCTAAAGATCGAAATCAATATCTTGGCATATCTACAAGATGCATAAGTCTTGTACCACATAATCTTGGGTAAACATGAATCACTTAGACAAACTATGAATGAAGCCTCATGGCTTGTATGTGTGGACTCATAAGTCTAGCATACATTTAAAAAGTAAGTGAACCTAACATGTTATGTGATGAGATAATGAAACCCCAGAGGGGTCAAGTAAGAGTATGACACACACTAAAGAACCAAGTGCATTGGCATACGATGAATGAACATACAGTTAAAGTGGTGAGTAATTATCAAGAGTAAATGTGCTAAAGTTAAAGAATGTGGTGAAAACATGATAAGAGGCTAATGAGAAAGGTGAGAGAAATCTCAAATGAGCCTAAGTAAATGTTACAAAGACGTACTCACCTATGAGAGTGTAAAGTTAATGAAGAGACCAGTCTCTATGAACACTCTAATGAAAGTATTGAAGTTAATGCATACTTAATACTAATGATGAGATGAGAAATCATCTAATGAGATATGATGTCCTCATGCTAGAAGCCAGCTTCCATGATGTATGAGTTGAATGTAATGGACCTTTATACTGAGCACCGATAGACGAGCTATGAGTGGTGATGCCTTCTTTCGGGAAGGGCGGAGGTTCACGTAACTCTCATTATATGAGACTGTCTGGCATGCCGGGTATGGGTCTCCTTATATCTCCTAGTCTTTGAACCTATACAACCAATATAGGGATCTAGTAGGGTTCGACTCCCTATTTACGCTAGCGTGTTTTGGTTCACTTCGGCCGATGATTCCACCTCTTTTCGATGTGGGGATTACACACTGGATTTCAGGATGCTCACATGATCTATGTCGGTTAAGGTTAAAGTTCCCAAAGAAAGAATGAGGCCAGCCTCAAATGATGCACATAATGAAATGAACGATACCGAAGGTGTAAGGATAGGATAATCAAGAGGTGAGCTAGACTTAAGTAATGACACTAGGTTATTCTTGGTCATTGCACAGCAAACCCGATGAGAGTCTTAAACTACATCCTAGGTATGACTAGTGATTGCACTAGTATATGAATGAATGAAAATGAAGTACGTATGAATGAATGAAGCAGACTCTGTGTTTGCTAAACAAGGCTCCCTAGTTGAGCTCTTATTTTGGGGAAGTCCTAATGTCAAGTCCATGATTCCAAGGTCTCATGACATATGAAAGAATGATGTGAACTACGTGATATGATATGTGCAATACGTTATGTGCTGCTTGCAAAATGATAATTATGATGATGCATGTTACTCTCATAGCATGACTTTCCTAATTCAAATTTGGCAAGTCCACTGACTTTCCTAATCCAAATTTGTCAAGTCCACTGACTTGACTTTCCATGAATCATGTTGTTAGGAAAGAGCTATTCCTACTCATGCATGTCCTTGGTGTGTGCTTGCATATACCCATACTTAGTAGAAGTGTGTACTAATCCCATATAATATCTACTTTTAGGTGCAGGCACAGGTGGACGTTAGAGCTTACAGTACGACGTTGCAGCTATCCGGATGTGGAGCATTCATCCGGATTTGGTAGGCCCTCATGCTTTCGAGGACGCTTGCCCATTATATTCTAGCTTAAATATAGGTTTGAGTTAGTGGAGTATGTTCTACTAGCGTTTCTTTCTCATCTTATTTCAAACATTGTATTGGTTCCATTTTGGCAAGTATACACTTAATGTAGTATGAAACTATTTCTTTCATTTGATGATCTTAATATTAGATGGTTGATTGTGAACGTTTATGAGTTTAAGTAGAATGTCTTACATGAATGTTAAGTAACAAAAAGTTCAAATTTTCTGCTAAAATTAACCTAGATGAAGTAACGTTGATGTATGTAGGCTTGTCTGCGACCTCTGAGAGGTCAACGACGCCAGTCTCGTCTGGGGTCTGGATTCCGGTCGTGATAAAGCCATTTTGCACTCAATGCAACACAAGCAAGCAAGCCCTTTATTAACTCACTTTCTATATGAATCAAACACATCCTTCTCCTAAATATAACATGGTCTTTACGGTTTATTTCATTAAGATTTCATCATATATGATCACACATAGGCAGATAACACATTATTCAAGAAGCAAGTAAGCATTCATAATTAAATGAATATAGACTTGAGTCAAGTAGATCAATAGTTGATTGTTATTAGTTAGGCAACAACTCCACGAGGGCCATACTCAACCATACCATTCTTAGTTATGTTTATGGAGGAATGCCCTTCTCCTTAACACACTTACATATCTTATGAGTTCATACCATAGACATTGCACAAAGGTCAATTCACTGTAAAATGAGAATTTCTCAACTTTTAACCAAAACATTCTCAAACTTTCTCTACAGTAAAGTCAGAATGGTAATTCACACCAACCAGATCACCACATTAGGAAGTCATTTCACGACATTTCAATTTATAGCATAATACTAGACTACATGATCAAGCATCACATTGAGAAAGTAACACATTTTATAGGCACACACAAGGACACTTAGCTAAACATGTCTTCACCTTTCAAGAGTGATCCTACAATCATGCTTCCAAAACCATAGAAGTTACATAATTTCCAAGAGAATTTACATTTTTAATTTTAAAGAGGTTCAATTTCTCCTTATAAGGCTAAACATTTCCACTATTAGAGTGACTTCAAACATTCTTTTTACCATACCTCATGAAGTTACATGCACAACTACCATATAAAGATGCACAATCCACATGAGAAGACATCAATTTGATCAAAATTCTTTTTAAAGTACCTTAGAATCTTCAAAATGTGCCTAACATAGTGTCAATCAAATCATACATAACATGTGAATAACATGAAATTTGTACCCTTATGCAAGACTCCAATGATCAAGATATTAGGAACTCATTAGTTTCAAGTTCAAGTAAGCATAGAAGGACAAGATAGAAATATCGACAACTCTACTACTCACATTACCATCCCCCACTTAGGGTACACTCATTTACGAGCATCTTAACTCTACCATAGGAGAACTTCTAGCTCACTAATTAAAATAGCCAATCACATCATCCCACTCTTGGGATCTAAGATTAGGCAACCCCCTCATAAACATCACCTAAAAGTGATTTCCAACCAAAAGAAGTTCAAAGGAACTCAACATAAAGACATCAAAGGCATTCTAGACTTTACCATCTAGGAACATTATCCCCCACTTGGGGAAAGCCCAATCACATCATGCCCTTAAACAGTAAGGTCAAGGAAAGTCCAAACAAACCTATATACTCCCCACAACTTACTTCATACTACCCAACCACTTGGGGAAAGCCCAATCACAGCTTTCCAAATTTGGATTAGGAAAGTTAGTTAGCTTTCCAAATTTGGATTAGGAAAGTTAGTGAGCTTTCCAAATTTGGATTAGGAAATTCATGCCATGAGAGTAACATGCATCATCATAATTATCATATTGCACACAACACATAACATCTTACACATAGCATTTATCATATTGCATATAGCACATAACATCTTTCATATAATTCATTCATATGCCATGGGACCTTGGAATCATGTACTTGACATTAAGACTTCCCAAAATGAGGGCTCAACATATGGGACATCAACTAGGGAGCCTTCTTTAGAAAACACAGAGTCTGCTTTATTCAGTCATACGTACTTCATTTCATTCATTTATAGGCTAGTGTAAACACTAGCTATACCTAGGATGTAGTTTAAGACTCTTAGCGGGTTTGCTGTGCAATGATCAAGAATAACCTAGTGTTATTACTTCAGTCTAGCTCACCTCTTGATTATCCTATCCTAACACCTTTGGTATCGTTCATTTCATTATGTGTATCATTTGAGGCTGGCCTCATTCATTCATTGGGAACTTTAACTTTAACCGACATAGATCATGTGAGCATCACAAAATCCAGTGTCTCCCCCACACCGAAAAGACGTGGAATCACTGGCCAAAGTGACCCAAAATATGCTAGCGTACATGGGAATTGAACCCCGCCAGATCCCTATATTGGTAGTATAGGTTCGAAGACTAGGAGATATAAGGAGACCCATACCCGGCATGCCAGATAGTCTCATCTCATGAGAGTTATGTGAACCTCTGCCCTTCCCGAAAGAAGGCATCACCGATCATAGCTAGTCTATCGGTGCTCAGTATAAAGTTCCATTTCATTCAACTCATACGGCATGGAAGCTGGCTTCTAGTATGAGGACATCACAGCTCAATAGATGATTTCTCATCTCATCATTAGTATTAAGTATACATTATTCTCAATACATTCATTTGAGTGTTCATAGAGAATGGTCTCTTCATTAACTTTACACTCTCATAGGTGAGTACGTTTTGGTAACACTTACTTTGGCTCATTTGAGATTGCTCTCATCTTTTACATTAACCTCTTATCATGTTGTCACCACATTCATTAACTTTAGCACATTGCTCTTCATAATTACTCACCCCTTATTCCGTGAATGTTCATTTCATCATATGCCAATGCACTTGGCCATTTAGTGTGTTTCACACTTTTACTTAACCCTTCTAGGGTTTCATCATTTCATTACATACATCTTAGGTTCACTTATTTTTAAACGTATATTAGACTTATGGGTCTATACATACAAGCCATGAGGCTTCATTCATAGTTCGTTTAAGTGATTCATATCTTCCTAAGATTATGTTGTACAAGAATTATGCATCTTGTATGTATGCCAAGATCTCGATTTTGATATAAGTAGGCAGCATTATTCTTGAATATTTAATTCATGTATGACTTATGTATCAATACGGAATTTGGGCAAGGGAACCCGGTTTCGAATCCCTTGGCCAAGACGATGGTTTGAATCCCCTTCACCACATTCCTTTTTACTTCTTTATTTTCATGGTTTTTAACATGGTGAGGTCACAGGTTCAATCCTCTATGACCTCAGTTGTTTTAATTCATTTTTCACAACATTTTGAACGGTCTTATCTTGACCGAAATTCATCACTTGAAATTGGAAATTTTGTAATTTTTCAGCATCTTTTCATCAAGTTACATATTAGTTCTTAGGGAAATTTCATAGTGCATTTAGAACGTTTTAGGTGCATTTTCATGGATTCGTTTAGCCAAGATATTATCACTCAAATCAGCCACATTTTATCTCATATGAACATCACGATTTACATAAATTTATGCACGTAATATAACAACCTTATACATCACAATTTTTGAGACTTAACCCGAGAACACCTAGTCACGGTCACATTTTTCCACACACATGCACATAGTTTCGGAACACATAGGTTGTCATTCATACGATTTTTAACACACAATCATGAACATATTCTTTCACGAAAACACAATACACGCCTAATATCTACCAGCAAACATACCCAACCTACAAATCATTAAGAGCTAGTGACAGGGACATGCAACGGGGAACAACCCTAGTTTTCGGATTAGAATATACTGAACCTTAAGGGGTCTCTTGGGAAAGGGACCAAGAGAGAAGAGAACCCATACCTTATTTGATGTTTATTTACCCACGACCTGCTTTCCAACACCCTCTCCAAATCACGTTCAAGTCTCGAAATTTCAACACCTACTCGACGGCAAAACTTCCCTTTTTGCCTAACGTTTTTGGGTATGTTTTGCTTAAGTTTTTAACATTAAAGTTCTTCAAGTGTGAAGAACTTTTAGTTTCTGGTCAGTTCTTGACTTTAGGAAGAGAGAACGTGAAAAGAAAAGAGAATGAGAGAGACGTGAGAGAAAGATGATCGTGAATAGGTAGTTTAGGCTTAGGTAATGAATTAGTCAAACTAGGACTCTTTCAAACCTGAATAAAAAAATCTGATTTTCCTTTTATTTTTAAATCATCAAATAAATATTAATTAATTAAATTAATTTACCAATTTAAATAAAAATAATTTAAATCATTGCTTCCACCTAGGTTCGAACCCGGGTGGAGAAATACTTTACTTCAAGAGCCAATTTTTGGCCCTCTCTCCCCAAAATGCCCCTCTACCATATTAATTGAATAATTAATTATATATTAAGGGTAATTACGGTACTACCCTTAGCCTGGAAAAAGACCATTTTACCTCTAGACCCTCCAAACCTAAGATTTTCCCTTTTTAAGTTCGGTAAAGACTCATTCGAGTAAATCTTCGTATTCGAGAGCTCTACATGGTTGGACCCAACCTTTCCTAGCTCAACTAACTCCCCAAGTTAGTTGTCTTGGCTGTAGCAAGGGTTCAGAGGTCTGGTTCTACGCGCATCAATCTGTGTGAACTCGGTCTAATAGTAGGCATTCTAGACACATTAAGCATTACTTATCATATCCATTTTTAGGGTTTTTACATTATCCCCCCACTTAGGAATATTCGTCCCCGAATGACACTACTAACTATCTAACGTAATGCCAGTCAGATCATAACATAGTTACTATACACAATCAAGCAATAGCAACAAAGAATGGAGAGATAAGGAAACTTAGACTTAAGAGTAGGAAGTCTAACCTCAAGAGCTGAAAAGATGAGGGTAGTGGGATCTCATATCGGCCTCGGCCTCCCACATAGCACCCTCAACAAGATGATTCCTCCACAATACCTTCACAGTGGGAATCTCCTTGTTCCTCAGCCGCTTGACATTCTGTCTAATATCCCAACAGGCACCTCCTCATAGGACAAGTCTTCATCAACCCCCAAACCTTCCACAGGTAGAATCGATGCTGGATCACTTAGGCACTTCTTTAACATGGATACATGAAAGACTGGATGGACAGAAGCTGCCACCTCACCCACACGCTGTAGGATCTCATATAGCCCAACATACCTCGGACTGAACTTCCCTTTCCTGCCAAACCTCATTACCCCCTTCATAGGTGATATCTTCAAATAGACCTGGTCACCAACATCAAACTCTAAGGGCCATTTTCTGTTATCTGTATATGACTTATGCCGACTTTAAGCAGTAGCCAACCTGTCCCTAATCACCCTGACCTTATCTAAGGCCTCATGAATGATCTCTGGACCCAAAATGGATGACTCTCCAACCTCGAACCACCCAACTGGAGATCTACACCTCCTACCATACAGTGCCTCAAACGGTGCCATCCCAATGCTGGAGTGATATCTATTATTATACGAGAACTCTATCAAAGGTAGATGGTCATCCCAGCTACCCCTGAAATGAATCACACACGCTCTCAACATGTCCTCCAATGTCTGAATGGTGCGCTCTGCCTGCCCATCAGTCTGAGGATGAAAAAAAGGCAGTACTAAGCTTTACCTGCGTGCCTAAGCTCTTCTGGAAGTATCTCCAGAAATGTGAAGTGAACTGAGCTCTTCTATCTGAAATGATAGACAAAGGAATCCCATGCCATCTCACAATCTCATCAATGTAGAGTCTCTCATAATCCTCGGCTCTGTAAGTAGACTTCACAGGGATAATGTGGGCAGACTTAGTCATCCTGTCCACAATTGTCACAACCCGAGACCATACCCTAGAAGATAGGATGCAATCTTGGATTGCGACCGGCGTCGTCGAACTCTCAGAGTTCTAAGACAAGCCTCATTCATATCATTCATTGCATATACATAATGAAAAATAGTGCGGAATTAAAACATTTCACTAAAACATAATATAGTCTTAAAAACTCTTTCATATAGAAATACTAAGTCTCAATCTCATCAACTTACGACACAAGAGTACTTTAATACGAAAAATATAAATAACATAGTCTTGTACAATACTTCATAAAAGAAACATAAAACGAGATATATGCCCTCGAAACAATGAGGACATATTGAACTCTTCTACTCGGACGAATCTTCTAATGCCCAAGTCTTCTTCTCTAAAGCTCCTTACCTACCAACGACTATAGATAGAAAATAAAGCATGAAATTAGTACAACCACATGTACTAAGTATAGCTATATGCATAAAATCATGAAAACGGACTTTATTAGAAATATGCATCTTTTCATTTAGAAATCATAGTTTAAACATAAGAACATCATTTAGCAATTAAGTAACACATAAGATAACAATTAACCAAAGATAGCATTTAAAAGCTCACTGTACAGTGAAGTCCCTTCACTGTTACAGTGAAGTCCAAACCTTCCCTTTTAACATCTTCTAGCATGTAATTCCCTCACTTAAAGTCATCCTAAGATTCACTTAAGTCACACAAAGAGAGACCGCCCATACACCCTCTCTAGATGTGCCTAAACGACCCTTAAGATTACCTACCATGAGTCACATACATACTTAGAAAACAATCATAAACATCTACGTAAGATTCTTCTACCAAAGGTCAATTCCAAGGTTCACTTGAGTAAGTGTGGAGCGACCGCCCATACAATCCCTTTCACACACACACAAGAGATCCTATAGACTACCTCAAATATAATCATTCTCACTAAACACACCAACACATAGATTAGAAGACATTCTCTTTCCAAAGCCTATCAAAAGACCTACTTAAGTAAATCAAGAAGATATGTCCATAGTGCAATAACCTCTTCAAGATTACCTAAATAGCCCTTAAGACTTCCTAAGGTTTAGATCATGTCAACAAGATTAACCAACTTCCCTAACTAGAGTCATCCTCAAGACTTCCAAAGATAAGACATGAAGAGACCATCCTTACATGTCCTCCTCACACTTTAGCTAAGGAATGCTTAAGTCACTTTAGATTAGGTACTCAACCATTTACATAATTACTACATAGGTCATTAGTTCATTAAGACTCATACATCACATAAGACACTCACATAAAGCATCACATAAGACACTCACATAATGGATCACATAATGGTCTTTGGACAAGACCTAGGAACTCCACATAACACCTTCAAAGTCTATTGTGCAATGTCTAGATAGCGTCCCATACCACCACCTAAACCTCATAAACTTATCTAATGTTAATAGGTATTCCACATGATGAGAATAGGCAATAACCGACATAGACCATAGTAGCAAGACATGGAATCCGAAATTTTATCCTACTTCGATGAGGTTGTTCTACTTGCCAATGGTAGAACTTGGACACATCCCATTTAGGCACATGGTTAAGGAATATGAAGAGTGTACGAAGCATTCAATCTCTTATTTAATTGAATCCACTTCCCCCTTACTCATACTCACTCGGTTCTAGCCTTAGTTCTCATAGATTAGTTCACATTAAGGTTCATATAAATAGGTCCTTATCTAGTTCATGACCCCTTTTACATTCACCCTACCAAAGCAAGTTCCACTAGGCATATCTCACTTTAGCGACAAGAAGCTCATAGCGATTTTCCTAAGGTATGATATGATGCCGTTCCAGCCAACCATCCCTAAGTCCATCACTCATAACATGAAGGATACCATTACGGCTAACTACTTCACAATTCATAACCTCGCCACTAAGTTCAAGGTTCCAGATAAACTTGACCTTCTTATCATTAAGGCCCCACTTATATTATTATTCAAGAGTCTTAACAGACTAAGTCAAATCATCACATAATAATATTCATATAAGCATCAACCAAGGGACATAAGTCTACCTAAACAAGACACCACATATTTCACTTTAACATACAATACAAGTCATTCTAGAAGTACTTAGGAATAACATCCTATAACCTAACATACCTTCATATAAGAACACATATACTTTCACATATAGATAGACATTATCATAGATCACATAATCATCATATACTTCAAGTAATGCCGACAAGGCCATGATCATCATATTGCATAAAGTAACGCCGACAAGGCCACATCAATTCACATAACACCGCCACCATAAGTGGACCATACAAATCACAATAGAATCAAAGTATAATTAATATCAAATTAAAGAAAACGGGGCAGCATACCTTCATCCCCATATCCACACCTCAATTCAATGCCAAATCAACCAATTCAACATCACAAGGCCCCTTACCCATGGCCATGAACAATAATTCAAAGGATAAACCATAATTCTTAATGAATCTAAGTCAATTCAATATAGATTTATCAATCTAAGACCAAATATGCATCAATGGAACACAATACTTACATCAATATAAAACCCATAGAAAACTACACTAGAATTGGTAAGCATTAAGTTCACATCGATTCAACAAGCTTAACATGCAATAGATCTAAGAGTATCCATTACTCAATTAATAAAATTGAAACAGCCTATACATCATTCATACATAATATATACATGAATCAAAAACCCATAGCAATATACACATGAATTCATCAATCTCAAGACATAATCACATAACCCATATTTTAGTGAAATTAGAGATTTGAGAAGATCAAGGGTTCATGGATAATTTCATTGGAAAACATCAATTAAACTTCAATAATATCATATCTTAACAATTGAAAACGTTTCATGCAAGAACCCATGATTTAGAGTAGAAATTGGACAATTCACTTTAGAAAACTTTGAAGAACATCTTGACAATTGGGCTCCTTGATGAAATAAATTTCAAGGATCAAAAACCATACCTCAAGGATGATAATTCTTCACTTTGATGAAGAATTTCCACACAAGAACCCCTCACCAAGCTGCCTCTTCAATGAAGTCTTCAATGGAGGTTTTGGGATTTCTTAGAGACTTTGGGTTTTGATTTTTACAAGAATCAATTATTCTAAGTGTTAAACACTTATATACTCATCTAAAATACCCATAAGACCCCTAATAAACCGCCTAGACTCTTATTTAGACATGGGGTGAATTTACAAGTTCACCCCTAACTTGGCAGAAAATTCTGCGCAGCAGACAAGGCCATGACGACCTGCCTGTGACGGGCCGTCACGGGTGAAACGGTCCGTCATGGACCTCCATTTCAAGATCCTTTGGCTTGCCAAGGGTCCCCCCTACACCCTTGGATAAGGTCCCCACGACGGAACCCTTGTGACGAGGCATCACAGCCATGACAGGTCGTCGACAGCTCCGTCGCCAAGGCTGTCTGGGACAGCCTGCCAACAGGTTTTGGGTCCTTTCCTCAAGGACCCTTTGATGGTCCTTGGGGATAATTTCCCGCACTTTTCCAACCTAAATATGACCATCTATGAGTTTAACACCTCTCACATGAATTTCATCCAAAACGAACACATAAAACTCGATGAAACTCGCCTAGAAGTACAAGGTCGACTCAAGGCACATCTTTCGAATTCCTTGGACGTTCTTGGTCGTTTGAACTCCAAACTTCACGAAACTGTAACCACTGCCTATACATGATATATTAACTCTATTAAGAACCTTAAACACCATGAAATACACATAAACACATAGAACCACATTTTAGACATTTAGGTTACTTAGTCGTCAAACGTCTTAGTCATCCCTTGACGTTTGACTTCCAACACCTCTAATACCTTAGCTACTGCCAATATACCACATATTAACCAAATTTAGGACTTTAGAACACTAAGACCAACATGTTAGGCTCTAGAACACCTAACCTATTTTCAAGGTCTTACAATCTCCCCCACTTGGACACATTCGTCCTCGATTGACACTTGCCACTCTCCGAACACTTCCAAGATTAGAGATTCAACTAGCAACACATAACCAATCTCATGAAACAATATCAAGAAGAAATCATCAATTTCACCTAATCAAGAGATTCACAACACAACAAGAAACTAGAAAACAATTCTATAACTCATTATGCTACAAAACTCACATGCTTCAATCCAAATAGCAAAAACTCATTTTATATTCAACATCATACTCATATACATCAGTTATAACCACATAACAAGAATTGTAGACCAAAGAGTCAAATAGCCATTTTTACAAAAATATTACAGTGAGCAGTTCATCAGGCAACAGTGATTTCAGTAACTTTTCCAAAATGCAATCTTTAGGCAATTCTTTATATAAACATGCTAAAATGCAAGATAACATCATGTAAACACATCATACAACATACTCAAATCTTCATAAAACACACAATGCAAGAAGAAAATGAAATTCAATTTCAACGAAACTCCTAAACATCATGCACATGCAACAATTCAAGAACTTCTATCCCATCTACAAGCCATACTCCCCCACTTAGAAGGAACTCATACTATCAAAAGAGAAACAAGAACTTACCAACATCATCATCACCATTACCCGACTTCTCAATTCTAGTACGGAGTGCATAGAAACGCCTCTTAGTTGGAGCTTCTTCCTTTGGAACACTAGGCTCAACCCTCTTGCCCTTCTTCCTAGAAGCAATGTTTGGACAATCTCTAACTTTGTGCCCATCCTTTCCACAACCAAAACAACTACCGGTACCCAATAGACACTCACCATAGTGACTCTTGCCACAATTTGCACAAGTAGCTTGCCATCCTTGGAACCACCTCCTTTCTCAAACTTCTTCTTAGGAACTCTAGGTCCATCTTGAGTTTGAATCCTCTTTTTGAACCTAGGTTGCTCTTGATCACTAGCAACACCCCTTTTCAAACCTCTAACCATTCTTCTAAGTTTAGACTCCTCAATAGATTGTGCATACACCATGAGTCTAGATAGGGTCATATTATCATGAAGCATAGCGGTACGACATTCTTCCTTCACCAAGTCGGCTACTCCGGTACAAAAGTGACTCATTTCGTCTCTTGGATTGGACACAAGGGAAGGCTGCATACCTAGACAATGTTGAGAATTTCAAAGAGTACTCCTCAACACTCATATTGCCTTGCTTGAGATTAATAAACTCCTCCACCTTGACTTTTCTTCTCTCTCGGGGAAAGTACTTGCCAAGAAAAGATCCCTTAAACTCTTCCCACTCAATAGGACCCGAATCCTCCGGCCTATTGTCCTTCCATTGAGTATACCAAATTTGAGACACATCTCTCAATTGGTATGAAGCCAACTCCGCCTTCTCCCTAGATGTAACCCCCATAGCACTCAAAACTTTGAACACACCATCAAGAAATTCTTGGGGATCCTCATTCACCTTAGAGCCACGAAATATTAGAGGATTCATCCTCACAAAGTCTCTCAACCTAGAAGTCATAGTGCTCTCCATAACCCTAGGCACCATACTCAAATTGATTTGAGTAGTTACAGCTTGAGCCGAAGCCCTCAAAGCTTCTCCAATCACCCTATTAGACAATTCCGGTACCTCATCACCTCCATACACATTAGGAACATGATCACCTTGGGGACGCACTTCATCACCTTGCCCATCTTGGACACCTTGCGAACCTTGCTCACCTTGAGCAACTTGCTCAACTTGAGGAACCTCCTCATTCACCCTCTCCTTTTCCAATCTTCTAGCATCCATCCTTCTAGTATTCATCTCCTAGCAAGCACAAGGAAACTCATAAGAAGGATAATAATAACATTTACTCTACCGCACGATATAGGAGTAGAAAAGAAGGGAAACCCTATCGTCCATAGCCACTCGCCATAGATGTGTCGCGACTCACACCGATGGTCAAGACTCTACTAGACGTGACTTGATGAGACTTTTTGATACCTAAAACTACTTTCACCAAACCTATGCTCTGATACCAACTTTGTCACAACCCGAGAGCATACCCTAGAAGATAGGGTGCAATCTTGTATTGCGACCGGCGTCGTCGAACTCTCAGAGTTCTAAGACAAGCCTCATTTATAACATTCATCGCATATACATAATGAAAAGTAGTGCGGAATTAAAACTTTTCACTAAAACATAATATAGTCTTAAAAACTCTTTCATATAGAAATACTAAGTCTCAATCTCATCAACTTACGACACAAGAGTACTTTAATACGAAAAATAGAAATAACATAGTCTTGTACAATACTTCATAAAAGAAACATAAAACGACATATATGCCCTCGAAACAATGAGGACATACTTGAACTCTTCTACTCGGACGAATCTTCTAATGCCCAAGTCTTCTTCTCCAAAGCTCCTTACCTACCAACGACTATAGATAGAAAATAAAGCATGGAATTAGTACAACCACATGTACTAAGTATGGCTATATGCATAAAATCATGAAAACGAACTTTATTAGAAATATGCATATTTTCATTTAGAAATCATAGTTTAAACATAAGAACATCATTTAGCAATTAAGTAACACATAAGATAACAATTAACCAAAGATAGCATTTAAAATCTCACTTTACAGTGAGTTCCCTTCACTGTTACAGTGAAGTCCAAAGCTTCCCTTTTAACATCTTCTAGCATGTAATTCCCTCACTTAAAGTCATCATAAGATTCACTTAAGTCACACAAAGAGAGACCGCCCATACACCCTCTCTAGATGTGCCTAAACGACCCTTAAGATTACCTACCATGAGTCACATACATACTTAGAAAACAATCATAAACATCTACGTAAGATTCTTCTACCAAAGGTCAATTCCAAGGTTCACTTGAGTAAGTGTGGAGCGACCGCCCATACAATCCCTTTCACACACACACACAAGAGATCCTATAGACTACCTCAAATAGAATCATTCTCACTAAACACACCAACACTTAGATTAGAAGACATTCTCTTTCCAAAGCCTATCAAAATACCTACTTAAGTAAATCAAGAAGATATGTCCATAGTGCAATAACCTCTTCAAGATTACCTAAATAGCCCTTAAGACTTCCTAAGGTGTAGATCATGTCAACAAGATTAACCAACTTCCCTAACTAGAGTCATCCTCAAGACTTCCAAAGATAAGACATGAAGAGACCATCCTCACATGTCCTCCTCACACTTTAGCTAAGGAATGCTTAAGTCAGTTTAGATTAGGTACTCAACCATTTACATAGTTACTACATAGGTCATTAGTTCATTAAGACTCATACATCACATAAGACACTCACATAAAGCATCACATAAGACACTCACATAATGGATCACATAATGGTCTTTGGACAAGACCTAGGAACTCCACATAACACCTTTAAAGTCTATTGTGCAATGTCAAGATAGCGTCCCATACTACCACCTAAACCTCATAAACTTATCTAATGTTAATAGGTATTCCACATGATGAGAATAGGCAATAACCGACATAGACCATGGTAGCAAGACATGGAATCCGAAATTCTATCCTACTTCGATGAGGTTATTCTACTTGCCAATGGTAGAACTTGGACACATCCCATGTAGGCACATGATTAAGGAATATGAAGAGTGTACGAAGCATTCAATCTCTTATTTAATTGAATCCACTTCCCCCTTACTCATACTCACTCGGTGCTAGCCTTAGTTCTCATAGATTAGTTCACATTAAGGTTCATATAAATAGGTCCTTATCTAGTTCATGACCCCCTTTACATTCACCCTACCAAAGCACGTTCCACTAGGG
The DNA here is from genome assembly GCA_016801875.1 of Solanum sitiens. Taxonomy (NCBI): domain Eukaryota; kingdom Viridiplantae; phylum Streptophyta; class Magnoliopsida; order Solanales; family Solanaceae; genus Solanum; species Solanum sitiens. Next base: position 126,214 of record JABWTJ010000756.1, read on the forward strand.
CATATCTCACTTTAGCGACAAGAAGCTCATAGCAATTTTCCTAAGGTATGATATGATGCCGTTCCAGCCAACCATCCCTAAGTCCATCACTCATAACATGAAGGATACCATTACGGCTAACTACTTCACAATTCATAACCTCGCCACTAAGTTCAAGGTTGCAGATAAACTTGACCTTCTTATCATTAAGGCCCCACTTATATTATTATTCAAGACTCTTAACATACTAAGTCAAATCATCACATAATAATATTCATATAAGCATCAAGCAAGGGACATAAGTCTACCTAAACAAGACACCACATATTTCACTTTAACATACAATACAAGTCATTCTAGAAGTACTTAGGAATAACATCCTATAACCTAACATAACTTCATATAAGAACACATATACTTTCACATATAGATAGACATTATCATAGATCACATAATCATCATATACTTCAAGTAATGCCGACAAGGCCATGATCATCATATTGCATAAAGTAACGCCGACAAGGCCACATCAATTCACATAACACCGCCACCATAAGTGGACCATACAAATCACAATAGAATCAAAGTATAATTAATATCAAATTAAAGAAAACGGGGCAGCATACCTTCATCCCCATATCCACACCTCAATTCAATGCCAAATCAACCAATTCAACATCACAAGGCCCTTACCCATGGCCATGAACAATAATTCAAAGGATAAACCATAATTCTTAATGAATCTAAGTCAATTCAATATAGATTTATCAATCTAAGACCAAATATGCATCAATGGAACACAATACTTACATCAATATAAAACCCATAGAAAACTACACTAGAATTGGTAAGCATTAAGTTCATATCGATTCAACAAGCTTAACATGCAATAGATCTAAGAGTATCCATTACTCAATTAATAAAATTGAAACAGCCTATACATCATTCATACATAATATATACACGAATCAAAAGCCCATAGCAATATATACATAAATTCATCAATCTCAAGACATAATCACATAACCCATATTTTAGTGAAATTAGAGATTTGAGAAGATCAAGGGTTCATGGAGAATTTCATTGGAAAACATCAATTAAACTTCAATAATATCATATCTTAACAATTGAAAACGTTTCATGCAAGAACCCATGATTTAGAGTAGAAATTGGACAATTCACTTTAGAAAACTTTGAAGAACATCTTGAGAATTGGGCTCCTTGATGAAATAAGTTTTCAAGGATCAAAAATCATACCTCAAGGATGATAATTCTTCACTTTGATGAAGAATTTCCACACAAGAACCCCTCACCAAGCTGCCTCTTCAATGAAGTCTTCAATGGAGGTTTTGGGATTTCTTAGAGACTTTGGGTTTTGATTTTTAGAAGAATCAATTATTCTAAGTGTTAAACAGTTATATACTCATCTAAAATACCCATAAGACCCCTAATAAACCTCCTAGACTCTTATTTAGACATGGGGTAAATTTACAAGTTCACCCCTAACTTGGCAGAAAATTCTGCGCAGCAGACAAGGCCATGACGACCTGCCTGTGACGGGCCGTCACGGGTGAAACGGTCCGTCATGGACCTCCATTTCAAGATCCTTTGGCTTGTCAAGGGTCCCCCCTACACCCTTGGGCAAGTCCCCCACGACTGAACCCTTGTGATGGGGCGTCACAGCCATGACAGGCCGTCGACAGCTCCGTCGCCAAGGCTGTCTGGGACAGCCTGCCAACAGGTTTTGGGTCCTTTCCTCAAGGACCCTTTGATGGTCCTTGGGGATAATTTCCCGGACTTTTCCAACCTAAATATGACCATCTATGAGTTTAACACCTATCACATGAATTTCATCCAAAATGAACACAAAAAACTCGACGAAACTCGCCTAGACGTACAAGGTCGACTCAAGGCACATCTTTCGAATGCCTTGGACGTTCTTGGTCGTTTGAACTCCAAACTTCACAAAACTTTAACCACTGCCTATACATGATATATTAACTCTATTAAGAACCTTAAAACACCATGAAACACACATAAACACATAGAACCACATTTTAGACATTTAGGTGACTTAGTCGTTAAACGTCTTAGTCATCCCTTGACATTTTACTTCCAACACCTCTAATACTTTAGCTACTGACTATATACCACATATTAACCACATTTAGGACCTTAGAACACTAATACCAACACGTTAGGCTCTAGAACACCTAAGCTATTTTCAAGGTCTTACAACAATAACCCATATGGAGTCATGCTGTCTCCTAGTCCTCGGATGACTAACCACGAAGTCCATATTAATGGCCTCCCATTTCCAAGTCGGAACCTCAATAATCTAAGTAAGACCACCAGGCTTAAGATGTTCTGCCTTAACCTGCTGAAAATTAGGACACTTGGCCACATATTTTGCAATGTCCTTCTTCATGCCATCCCTCCAATAAATCTGCTTAAGATCATGATACATCTTAATGGAACCTGGCTGTTTGGAATATCTGGAACCATGGGCCTCTGCAACAATCTTTGTCCGCAAATCATCCACATCCAGTACACACAGCCTGTCCTGGTATCTAAGTATGCCGTAACCTCTCAAAGTAAAAGACTCATTCATCTTTATCAACACTGAGTCCTTCAGCTCCATCAACACATGATCGAGATGCTGACCCTCCTTGACTTCAACTACAAAGGATGATTCAGAACTAGGATGAACTGAAACACCCCCACTGGTAGAGTCAACCAATCGCACACCTAGTCTGGCCCGTCTGTGTACATCTTTCACCAACTCCTTCTTCTCATCCTCAACGTATGCTCATCCTGCTCAAAGCATCAGCTACAACATTAGCCTTACCTAGATGGTAGTGGACATTCATATCATAGTCCTTCAACAGCTCCAACCATCTCTGCTGACATAGATTCAACTCTCTCTGCGTGAACACGTACTGGAGACTCTTGTGGTCTGTGAAAACATCCACATGCAAACACCACAACTGCAAACTCCAGGTCATGAGTGGGATAATTCTTCTCATGAATCTTGAGTTGTCTGGACACATAAGCTATCACCTTACAAATCTGCATAAGAACACAACCCAATCCAACCCTAGATGCATCACAATAAACAGTGTAATTCTCACCACACTTAGGCAAAGTAAGCACCGGGGCTGAAGTGAGTCTGTCTTTGAGCTCCTGGAAACTCTTCTCACAAGTCTCCGTCTACTCGAACTTGGCTTTCTTCTTAGTCAAAGCTGTCAGTGGGGCAGCAATGGAAGAAAAACCCTCCACGAACCTGCGGTAGTAAGTGCTTTTGGCCAGTTCTTCACAGGATCAGTCTTCCTGGGGTCCACCTCCACACCCTGATCGGACACAACATGACCAAGGAAGGTCACTGATCTAACCCAGAATTCACACTTGCTGAATTTGGCATACAATTGATGTTGTCTAAGTACCTCCAAGGTTAGTCTCTAATGTTGTACATGCTCTTCCTTGGTCCTAGAGTAGATGAGGATGTCATCAATGAATACTATGACGAAAGAATCAAGGTATTCACGAAAGACTCGGTTCATGAGGTCCATAAATGCAGCTGGTGCATTAGTGAGACAAAATGACATGACTAAGAACTCATAATGACCATAACGGGTACGAAATGTTGTCTTTGGGATATCTCCATCCCTAACCCTAAGCTGATGATACCCTGAACGAAGATCAATCTTCGAGAAGAAACTAGACCCTTGGAGCTGATCGAACAGGTCAACTATTCTGGGAAGTGGATACTTATTCTTTATAGTGACTTTGTTGAGCTGCCGATAATCGATACACATTCTAAGGGTTCCATCCTTCTTTTTCACAAACAACACTGGAGCGCCCCAAGGGGATATGCTCGGCTGAATGAAACCCTTATCAGTGAGATCTTTTAACTGCAACTTCAACTCTTTGAGTTCAACTAGAGCCATTCTGTAGGAAGGAATTGAAATTGGTTTAATATAGAGTTCTAAGTTGATACCAAAGTCAATATCTCGAGGGGAAGGGACTCAAGGCAAATCATCAGGAAATACATCTAGGAACTCATTCACTACAAGCAGTGAGTCTATGGAAGGAATGTCATGATCTAATTCATTAACACTTACAAGATGACACAATAACCCTTTGGACATCATTTTATTGGCCTTAAGGTTCGAAATCAAGGGATTAGGACGACTCGAGTTGTACCCCTCCCAGACCAGCTCTACCTCATTAGGGAAACAAAATCTCTCACAACCCTACTATGGTAATCCATACAAGCATAACAACTATGAAGCCATTCCATGCCAAGAATGATGTCAAAATCGTTCATAGGTAACTCAACCAAGTATGCACACATAATCCTAACACATACAACTATTGGGTAATCCTTGTACACTCTATCAGCTCTTACATTTTCTCATAAGGGTGTACTAACCACTATAGGATCATGCAAAACTTCAGGTAATATCTCAAAAGTGAGAGCAAGCAAAGGAGTTACAAAGGGAAGCGTAGACCCTGGATCAAGTAAAGCATAAACAGAAGTTGAGAATACTTGCAGCATAACTGTGACCACATCAGCGGACTTCTCCACCTACTCCCTGCCCTTCGGGGCATAGAACTTGTTCCTCTTAGGAGGCTCGGCTGCTGCTGCACCCTGTGGATTAGTCCTAGGCTGAGCATTACCTCAAGCCTGACCTGTGTTTTGTGGGCAGTCTCTAACCATGTGCCCACTCTTACCGCAACCGAAGCAGGCATTAGTGCCCTGTCTGCACTCTCCACGGTGAGCACGGCCACACTTAGCAGAGTCCTTTCTAAGACGCTGCATCTCACCTACATTGCCCTTCTTGGGCTCAGGTCTGCCTCCTCTAGGTGGTGTACTCCTCTGAGAATTAGATTTCCCAGAACTCTGTTGCCCCTTTTTGAACCTGGGCTGCTCACGGACGCCAAAATTGTTTCTGTGGCCTCCATGGCTGGGACCTGCCTGATCTTGAGGCTTAGGCCTCCTAGCATCACAAACGCCCCTCTTCTTGCGGCTGTCCTCTACCTGTTGGACATACACCATCAACCTGGAGAGGTCCATGTTATCGTGGAGCATCGTAGACCGACACTCCTCCTCCAGATCTCCGTTGATTCCTGTGAGGAACCTGATCATCTCATCCCTGCTGTTAGATACAAGGGAAGTAGCATACCTGGATAGTTTAGCAAACTTCAGTACTCATCTCATCCTTGCTGTTAGATACAAAGGAAAGTAGCATACCTCGATAGTGTAACAAACTTCGGGGAATACTCCCTGACTGTCATTGATCCCTGCTTAAGGTAGATAAACTCCTCAACATTTGCCTCCCTCATCTTCCTGGGAAAGAATCTCTCCATAAAGGCTGTCTTAAACAGCTCCCAAGTGATTGGAACTCCGCCCAAAGCCCGACTATCCTGCCACATCTTGCACCAAGTCTGTGCAACATCCTTGAGTTGATAGGAAGCCAACTCTGCTTTCTCAGCATCTGTGGCCCCCATAGCTACCAAAATCCTATGCACCTCGTCCACAAACACCTGGGGATCCTCTGAAGTCATAGACCCCATGAAAACAGGAGGATTTATCCTCGTGAAGTCTCTCAGCCTGTCAGCCATCTATGAACCAGTGAGTTCTCCCTCTGAACATTCTGCCGGTTGACCTGGGCAGTCATGGCCTGGGCTTGCAAAGTGATGGCCTGTTCCATCTGGGCCAGAGATGCCCGCACCTCCGCATCAGTCAACCCAGCTGGGTTAACCGGCATAGCCACTCCTTCAGCTGGAGCCTGGGGTGGAACCTGATTGTCCCCAGCAGCTGCTCCTCCTCTCCTCTGACCAATGTTCCTCCTAGTATTCATTCTCTGAAAACAATAAGAATTGATGTTAGATATACTCATAACACCAAGAAATCAGACATTAGGAAAAGCACAATAAGATCAGAAGAAGGGAAATTTTCCTACGCATCATGCAGTCTCTAATTAAGGATAGTGGTGCACTTCACTACCATGACTTAGAAACTACTCAATGTGGTTGATGTGAACTTATTATTCTCGGAATTTAACCTAGTGCTCTGATACCAACATTGTATCTATCGGAATCTAGACCCAAGACGAGACCGGCGTCGTTGACCTCTTAGAGGTCGCAGACAAGCCTACTTACGTCATTCTTACTTCATATAGGTTAATTTTAGCGGAAAATTGAAACTTTTTGTTTCTTAACACGCAAAAAGGACATTCTACTTACATTCATAATGTTCACAATCATACATCTAACATTAAGATTATCAACTGAAAGAAATAGTTCAATACTGCATTAAATGTATAATTTCCAAAATGGCACCAATACAATGTCTGAAATAAAAATGGAAAGAAACACTACTGGAACATACTCCACTAGATAAAGACTACATCTAAGCTAGATAGTAACGGTAGTCATCCTCGAATGCATGAGGGCCTACCAAGTCCGGATGAAAGCTCCACGTCCGGATAGCTGCAACATCAACCTATAAGCTCTAGCGTCCACCTGTGTATGCACCTAAAAATATAGAGTTGTATGGGATTAGTACACACTTGTACTAAGTACGGGCATATTAAAGCACACACCAAGGACATGCATGAGTAAGAATAACTCTTTCCTAACAACATGATTATGGAAAGTCAAGTCAGTGGACTTGCCAAATTTGAATTAGGAAAGTTAGTGAGCTTTCCAAATTTGGATTAGGAAAGTTAGTGAGCTTTCCAAATTTGGATTAGGAAAGTCATGCCATGAGAGTAACATGCATCATCATACTTATCATATTGCACACAACACATAACATCTTACACATAGCACATACCATATTCCATATAGGACATAACATCTTTCATATCATTCATTCATATGCCATGGAACCTTTGAATCATGGACTTGACATTAAGACTTTCCAAAATGAGGGCTTAACATATGGGACCTCAACTAGGGAGCCTTCTTTAGCAAACACAGAGTCTGCTTCATTAATTCATATGTACTTCAGTTCATTCATTCATTCGCTAGTGTAAACACCAGCTATACCTAGGATGTAGTTTAAGACTCTCATCGGGTTTGCTGTGCAATGATCAAGAATAACCTAGTGTTATTACTTGAGTTTAGTTCACCTCTTGATTATCCTATCCTAACACCTTTGGTATCGTTCATTTCATTATGTGTATCATTTGAGGCTGGCCTCATTCATTTATTGGGAACTTCAACTTTAACCGACATAGATCATGTGAGCATCATGAAATCCAGTGTCTCCCCCACACCGAAAAGAGGTGGAATCACTGGCCAAATGGACCCAAAACATGCTAGCGTACATGGGAATTTAACCCCGCCAGATCCTTATATTGGCAGTATAGGTTCGAAGACTAGGAGATATAAGGAGACCCATACCCGGCATGCGAGACAGTTTCATCTCATGAGAGTTACGTGAACCTCCGCCCTTCCCGAAAGAAGGCATCACCGCTCATAGCTAGTCTATCAGTGCTCAGTATAAAGTTCCATTTCATTCAACTCATACGTCATGGAAGCTGGCTTCTAGTATGAGGACATCATAGCTCAATAGATAATTTCTCATCTCATCATTAGTATTAAGTATACATTATTCTCAATACTTTCATTAGAGTGTTCATAGAGACTGGTCTCTTCATTAACTTTACACTCTCATAGGTCAGTATGTTTTGGTAACATTTACTTAGGCTCATTTGAGATTGCTCTCATCTTTTACATTAGCCTCTTATCATATTGTCACCACATTCATTAACTTTAGCACATTGCTCTTCATAATTACTCACCCCTTATTAAGTGAATGTTCATTTCATCATATGCCAATGCACTTGGCCATTTAGTGTGTTTCACACTCTTACTTAACCCTTCTAGGGTTTCATCATTTCATTACATACATCTTAGGTTCACTTATTTTTAACCGTATATTACACTTATGGGGTATATACATACAAGCCATGAGGCTTCATTCATAGTTCGTTTAAGTGATTCATATCTTTCTAAGATTATGTGGTACAAGAATTACGCATCTTGTATGTATGCCAAGATCTCTATTTCGATCTAAGTAGGCAGCATTATTCTTGAATATGTAATTCACGTATGACTTATGTATCAATACGGAATTTGGACAGGGGAACCCGGTTTCGAATCCCTTGGACAACACTTCACATTTTTTCTTTTTATTTAATTTCTGTCCACATGACATTGGGACCCTAGATCAAGCCCCAACATCAACGTTTCCTTTTTATTTCTATCCTTTGAAAATTCTCTTCCTTGGCCGAGGAGTTGTGGGATCGAACCCCCACATCCCCTTTTTTTTAAATTTTTTTTCCTTGACTATCTCGAGTTGACCATGAGGTTGTGGGATCGAACCCCCACAGCCTCACTTTACTTTTCTTTTAATTATTTTTTATTGCCTAGAGGTCGTGGGTTCGATTCCCACGCATAACATTTCTTTTCTTTTCATTCTTTCCTTAAGCTTGACCAAGAGGTTGTGGGTTCGAATCCCACTGCTCTCATTTCTAATTTTCATACATTATTTTCCAGCCAAGACGATGGTTTGAATCCCCTTCACCACATTCCTTTTTACTTCTTTATTTTCATGGTTTTTAACATGATGAGTCACACGTTCAATCCTCCATGACCTCAGTTGTTTTAATTCATTTTTCACAACATTTTGAACCGTCTTATCTTGACCGAAATTCATCACTTGAAATTGGAAATTTTGTAATTTTTCAGCATCTTTTCATCAAGTTACATATTAGTTCTTAGGGAAATTTCATAGTGCATTTAGAACGTTTTAGGTGCATTTTCATGGATTCGTTTAGCCAAGATATTATCACTCATATCAGCCACATTTTATCTCATATGAACATCACGATTTACATAACATCACAATTTTTTAGACTTAACCCGAGAACACCTAGTCACGGTCACATTTTTGCACACACATGCACATAGTTTGTCACGCCTCAAAACCCATTAAGACGGACAAGCACCCGATGCCCTAAAGGCCCGAGAGAACCAACCTACAACCTGTTCTTACTGAGCATATACTATAACAATTGAGACAAGTTAACTTTGGATGCAGCGATACAAACCAACGTAGACCAAAAGTTATATACAAGACTTGGCCGTTTAGGCCACAACTCCTTAAGACACAACTGAACCATGTACATACGTCTACAAAGCCTCTAAAAGATAGAAGACTAGAGTAGGTCGGGACAGACCCGCCTTACCCTTAACTACGATACAATACCAAACGAATTTACCAAGGACTTAATAAAGCTCCGAATCAACTTGGAGCTCACCAAAAGTAGCAGAATTTTGAGTGCTTCTACTGAGGAGGTCTACTCGCTGGAGTACCTGAGCCTGCAGCATGAAATGCAGCGTCCCCAATACGGGACGTCAGTACGAAAAATGTACTGAATATGTAAGGCAAAAAGTCTAGGTACAAAGGCACAAATGAAATCATAGTAGAAACGAGGAGGCATAGATTAGGGAGAGACGAAACATTTTGTACTCTTGTGGAATCAAGTAAGATACATTCTTTTCTTTACCTTCTTTGTATGTTATAATATTTGTTGGGCATGTGATACAAGTGACCAGCTGATCAGTGGTAGAAGAGGATGACCCATGCTAGGCGTATTAACCCCTGGGATGCGGTCCTCAGAATTACACAACTTGGGATCGGCCCATGCTAGGCTTTCGCCCCTGAGCTGCCACCCTTCTATACCAATAGGGATCGGCCCATGCTAGGCTTTCGCCCCTAAGCTGCCACCCTTAATTAAATAGATTTCTTCACTTACATTCTTTAATCTTTGAGATTATTGTTATCAGTTCATAACTCTTTTGAGATGTTATTTTGGATAATCGTAACATTTTGAGATGTTGATTTGGTGGTCATAATCATCTTGGAGACATGAAATTACGGAACAGTAGTGGAATACATGAAAACAATACTTTGAGGCAGTAACAATGACATAAGGAGCTATGAAACATAAACACCTTACTTTAAGACCTTAATGGCACAATTGACTTCAATTGGCTTAGGAGAAGGATTCATCAAACTTTCTTTTGCAAATACCATTTCCATAACAGCACAAGGGGAAATTACACAAGTATAGAGTAGTGAACATATAATGAAGTAGTTCCATGTACTTAGAATGGGGAAAGAAATATTGTTAGCTATTTGGAGATAGTACGCTGCCACCATGCTTTCTTTTCTAGAAATAGAACTTATGAAAATCACTTCATTGATATTAATTGCAGGTGGCAGATTTCATGCCAAAAGGATATAGATCGAATAGCCTTACATACCTTATATTTATGACCAATACCACTATCACGATTCAGCCTTCCTTATTGGGTGCTAATCTACAACATAAGTCATGATTAAGCTAACATCAGCAGCTTATCACAATAAGGTTCTCCAAAACAGTAGCTAAAAATATTTGATGGAAATCAGGCCCATACAACCCTTACATAAATGGTGAACCACCACACCCTTCCTCTACACATTAATACAACTTCAAACATCATTTCCAGAGATACCCAAACAGCCCTCAACAACAATATTCATAAGGCAACCACTAACAATCTCAAATCTTTCAGCATAATAGGAGAATATTGACTCAAAGATTTATCACCATCCATGAATTCTTGATAAACATATACAAAATTCTCCACTCCAAACATTATCAAAGAGAGGAAAACAAATGGGTTGAAGTCTTACCTTAATTCTGAAAATTTATCCTCTAAACTTGTACTTCAAGAATTCAAACTCTCCTTCAAACTTCTTACTTGAAAATGAGACAGCACTCAAGAATCCCTAAGGTGTTTTAGGGCTGCTTATTGAAGCCAAGAGAGACCAAGAAAGAAACTTAAGAAAATCTGAAATTTTGCAAGTTCAAAATGGAGAATAAGACTTGATCCTTATCCTTTGAAAAAGGAGGTGTTATGGCCGACACTCTTGACCAATTTTGGGCCATATAATGTCAAGTAGGTGCCCCACCTGCTATCCTTTTAACTTGGGCCCTTTTGGACTTAATATTATTGGACCTTGGCTGTCCATTTTTCCTTTGTTCTTTTAATCAGCTTGGGACAGATTAGTGCAAGTAGGTGGTACACACTTGGCCCAATAACATGGTAAAACAAATCTTAGGAGGTCATGTACTTACTTAGTTTCACTTGGGCTTTATCCATAATGGCCAATTGGCAGATTTGGCTGTTGGGCCTTCTTTCATTCACATTTTCTTTAATAGGTTTGGGCTTCAAATGAGCCCCTAAATATAAGCCTAAATCTGGTCAATCAAACTTGGGCCCTTTAACTATAATATAGATCAAGTAGGTGATGCAGCTGCTAGCTCAATTACCACCTTACTATAATTACTTAAATACTTTCCATCGGAGTTAACTTGCAATACATATGCTAAAACGTGCAAGGCATTACATCACCTTCCAAGCTAGTTTAAACCAACACTAATCATGTAAGAAACATGATCCCTCACCTACACTATAAGTATAAGTCAAGTATAACATGAATAGAACTACCACATACAAAAATACAGGCCGTTACATTTCCTTGAAAAGGTGTATCCAATATCCTACTTACACTTGAGTATTAATAAAAATATTAAGTCATCAAATATTATGTTGGTGTGATATTTTAATATTAATAAAAATATCTATTATATATCATGTTATGTCTATTGATGGACATTACATTTGTGCCTCTTTACTCTCATCAATTGTGAAAGAAAGTGGTCATTAGTTTTTGTAACTTATGTAATCACCAACTCTTCATTTCATCCATTATTCTATATTTATGTCTTGTAACTTATGTAACATTTGAGCCATTTATTTAACAAATTTACTACCCACTATCAGGATTCATTGCAAGGAAGAAGTCATCACCTACAAATAGTGTAGTCTTCATTTGTGTTGAGATAGAAGAAGAAACAAGAGAAGTACAAGAAAATATAGAGTGAAAATGATGAGTAGTATTATATTGAGGTTAGTGTAGTGAAAGAGAGAGTTGAGACATAGAAAATATTCTAAGTCTTCAATTATATTCACTATACAAAAGAGAGTATTATATGTTGAAGGAAGGTGTTCTTTTGTGGAGCTTTGGACTCTTCAACTAATCCGGAGTTGTTTGAGTTATACACTGTTGTTGGGCTGTTGTATTCCTGTAGGGGACAAGTCAAGAGCTATACTGCTGGATCGGTGTAGATTATGCCGTAGTGGGCTTGAATCTCCTTAAAGAGAGCGAGATATCCGTGTCTCAGCCTAAAAATTAATATATTCATTTTTGTTCATTTTATTTCAACTGTAATATTTTATATTTGTATATTACACCAACAATTTTATAAAGATTCATGTTTTGTTACAGTTTTGAAAAAATGCGGATATCAAGATTGGGATCTCAACATCATTCTGCTCAAACGTTGCTCTCTTCAAGAGATGGAAGAGAAGAAGTGTACAGTAAAGTGTTTTTCTACTTGCTCAAAAGTGGAGAAAAGGTAAAGAAAAAAAATTTACCTAATATTTTGATGAATAAAGTGAATCTACCTTTCATGAAAAAAAGTTATGTTTGAATTCTTGAAATAGTGGGGGTTTATGAAATGAAGAAAAAAAAAATCATTGTGAAATTGTGATTTTTGCATCTTTGAAAAATACTCTAAAAGAGTGTTACAAGTGCATATATATTCATTGTGCAATAAATCACATGTTATTATTTGTCTATAATGTGATGGTTTTTAGCTCTAACATGAGAGTTTTAAATAAATTATGAAAATCATTTTGAGTAGTCATTTAACATGAAATGTTATGGTGAGATAAATTTCATTCTTGAAATGAAAAAAATACCATAAAACATGTGATGAAGTTTTCCTTGTCAAGTCACATAATATGAAAATAATTGTGAAATGCGATTTTGTTAGTTGTGTGAGTCTTGCAACTCCTTTTGATTCAATTATGTAAGAAAATTGTGACAAATAAAAACAAATGGAGTTTGCTAGTCTAATAAAAATATGAGCTATGTGACTAACAACTTGATTTGATGTTGTATTTGCAGTACAAGTACTTTGAAGGTACAAGCAAACTAGATGAGAAAAAATTTGATGTTACTTGGTGGGATGAGAAAAACAAATTATTTTTTGCTAACTCTATTATGAAGGTTGAAGTAAAAAGATAAATAAATTAAAGTTCAACTAGTGAAAAAGTGAATTGAAACACTTTATTTTGAGAAAATAATTTTTCTAATTTTGATTAAATGTGAAAGCACCAATATAGTGGTTGAATACAAAATCGTTATTATAATGATAAATTTAGACTCACGAGGAGAAAAACACAATATTGTGAGATCATATTGATCGTCGGTATACCATCAATGTTGATTGTGTTAAAACTTGTGATAATCGTGCAGATTCATGAACTAAGGCCTTAGCAAGATAAAGAGTCTGAAGCACATCGAGGGGGATGAAAATTGAAGCTCATAAATTTTGAGTCATATATGAGGAAACCCAACCTGGGGACTAGAGATTCTATAACCAGGTTCAATGGGAAGAACGAATCATATGATCACTTGTTGTGAGATGCACTACTGTTAATTTTATTCAATCCCTATGATGTGAGTGCATTTATTCTATAATTATTTGTGGAGGTTGAGTCTTTAAACTCTTAATGAAAGTATGTATCTCGTATGAGTGGGGTGTCAAACTATAGGAGCACTCTTGACAGATTTCACCTATGTGAGTGTGAAAGTAGGTCGCTTTCTATGAGAATGAGCTTGTTCTCAAAAACACTCATGAAACCGGGATAGCACAAGATCGCAACGTGCTGGCTATTAAAGCTTATGTCAACACCTTGATTATTGTGTGTAAGCAGTAATTCTTTATTTCCCTCAAGCAGTCATAGTTCAAGTCTGAGACCACTACTGACTCTGGAGTAATGGTTTTTGTTTTACTAAGTGAAGGTTCAATGTACGCACACCTTCATTATGCATAATAGTCTACCTTCAACTAAGTTGTGAAAAATTCTCTTAACTTAATATTTAAATGAGTGGGGGATTGTTGGTGTGATATTTTAATATTAATAAAAATATTTTATTATATATCACATTATATATCATGTTATGTCTATTGATGGACATTACATTTGTGCCTCTTTACTCTCATCAATTGTGAAAGAAAATGGTCATTAGTTTTTGTAACTTATGTAATCACCAACTCTTTATTTCATCCATTATTCTATATTTATGTCTTGTAACTTATTTAACATTTGAGTCATTCATTTAACAAATTTACAACCCACTATCTCCTATTCATTGCAAGGAAGAAGTCATCACCTATAAATAGTGTAGTCTTCATTTGTGTTGAGATAGAAGAAGAAACAAGAGAAGTACAAGAAAATATAGAGTGAAAATGATGAGTAGTATTATATTGAGGTTAGTGTAATGAAAGAGAGAGTTGAGACAGAGAAAATATTCTAAGTCTTCAATTATATTCACTATACAAAAGAGAGTATTATATGTTGAAGGAATGTGTTCTTTTGTGGAGATTTGGACTTTTCAACTAATCCGGAGTTGTTTGAGTTATACACTGTTGTTAGGCTGTTGTATCCTGGATGGGACAAGTCAAGCGCTATACTGCTGGATCGGTGTAGATTATGCCGTAGTGGGCTTGAATCTCCTTAAAGAGAGCGATATATATGTGCCTCAGCCTAAAGATTAATATATTCATTTTTGTTCATTTAATTTCAACTATAATATTTTATATTTGTAGTATATTACACCAACATATTATCTTTCTCAGAGCTGAAGTGATCAGGAGGTGTTCTTCCTCAAGATCAACTCGATATATCAAAGTGATGCCCATCATTTTTGGTGATCAAATACATTACAAAGAGGCCTAAATCTTCCCTGTTCAAGAAATACATTACTAACTACTCGCTCCGTTCATTTTTATTTGTCATGTTGCGCTTTTTGAAAGTCAATCTGACTAATTTTCAAAATTAAATTAGATTACACTGATTCAATATTTTAAACAAAAAATTTAAATATTCAAAAATATACGTAAAGTACTATACATTGCAAATTTTGGTATATCAATATGATAAAAAAATATATCGTATGTTAGTCAAAATTTTTATAGTTTGACTCTAAAAATAAAAAGTATGACAATTAATAGTGAATAGAGGAAGAATAATCGAATCAAGAAGAAAATTTATGAAAGAAAAATTAAGAGAAAACACATCTTGCTATATAAAATTACTTTTATTTATTTATTGATTTTTTTATTACAGTTTATTTTTTGATAAAATTATTTTTGGCGTCTACATATATTTTTATTAATTTATGTCACTATTTAAACGAAAATGAATACGCAAAATTCCCATTACACTAGTTAAAGAGGGGAAAAGGAAGAACGTGGACAGGAATCTAGGGATGTTTATAGATTGGGTATTGATCAAAATTAAAATTAAATCTATTTAATCGATTTTTAATTTATCAAAATCAAATGATCAAATATAATATACATTTAGCGATTTGATTGTTACTGATTTCGATTTGATTTGGTTTTGCAGTTATTAACCATATACAAAAAATAAAAAAAATGTTTCATTCAAAAGAGAGAAAGAAACAATAATTCATTCAAAATGAAAAATTATTAAAACTATTGACATTGCACAACTTTCTATCAGCGAATTTACTACGAATAAAACTTTAAAATTCATCATTTTAGCCTAGAAAGAAGAGACAATGACATTCTAGTCCCACCAAAAATTGTCATAGACACTTAGACAAATGAAACCAATAAGATAAATATTCTCGTCTTGAACATTTTTACTTTCATAAATAAATTCACATGAAAACTTATAAAATTATTTATAATAATAATAATATATATATATATATATATATATATATATATATATATATATATAAAATTTAACAGTTCTATTCAATCATTTCTTCAATCTTTTTGAAAAAAAATAAAAACTAAATCAAATACTACCAACTTTTACAATTTTAAAGTCAAACTAAATTCAAATAAAATTAATTTAATTCAATTTTTATCTAAACGGTGAACGGGAAGTTAGGCAGTTGAGTGGGCATGGACAAAAATGCGTAAAAGTAGGTGGGCTACGTTGGTAATAGAATATAGGAGAAAGGTAAGTAGCATTTACCTTCTCCATTTCTCTACCTTGTTCGTCGAAATCCAAATCCTCCAGGAGGGGTCGGAAAAATAATGGCTGGCAGGTCTATGTGGCGCGCCACAACCAAGCTGTTAGTGGCCACCACCGCCCTTGGTGGTGGAGCAGCGGCGGCCACAATTGCCAGCTCCGACGACCCAGCCATGGCCCTTAAGCTATGCACAAATGTCCCTCTCCGCCTCTATCGCGATTCCGTCACTGCTGCCACCATTGCCTTCGGTATGCTAACCTGAGAATCTCTCCTTTTTTATGTTTTTCCCCTGCCTTTGAAGCTTGTAGCCATGGCTAGAAAAGTACAACTTTATTTATATTAACCGATGCTGGATCTTTATATTTTTCTCTCTATAATTGTAACTTAGTTTAGACATGTGGTCTTCTGAAAATTCGAACCCCTGTTAGTTTATGAATGGTGCTTGATCAGTTGATGTAATGTTTAAGAACATGGGACTCTTAGGTTCACTTTTATCCAATTTTGTTATGATCTTGTTGAGCTAATTATTTTGTGGGGCTATAGTGCTTTGTCCCTTGCAACATTGGCCTAGTCATGGACAATAATTTATTGAGTCTTGCACATTGAAAGTCAGAAATTCTGTGAAACTGAATCAAAACGAATGGTGATTATATAAAGGCTAGCACACTTTTAAAAAGTCCCACTCTTTCGCCTACGTGCGATATCCCATCGATACAGATAGCCTATGTAGCTTCTGCTTGTTCATAGGTTTTAGAGGTACCTTCCCCACTGTCTACCTTATCTGTCAATGTCCATCACAAGACTCCACCATCGTCTGTGATTCACACCAAATATGAATCTTTATACACAAAATCCACATCTGCTATTTCAACAAATTTAGGGATCTAGAGAGCCCTTATCAAATGATTTTTAAGGTTGGTTTCCTCCTCGGTTTCCATCCAGTTACCACAATAATGGAAAATTTCCTTCATAATATTGTGAGACCACCGATGAAGAGGGAGACTGATGTCTCTGATCCAGGACCGTTCCTTCCATGCAACAAACAACCTTTGGTTGGAAACCATCATTTGAGATACCATGTTGCCTGCCTTCATTCGGCACCCCTAACATAGTGTGTTCAGCCATAATCTTGTTGGAACTTGAAAAATGTTGAGAACTATACATTTCATAAACTCGAATCCCTCTTATATGGCTCATTTACTGCTGACCACCTCCTGACACCAGAGCTAGTGGGAATTTCTGCTTCATGATTGGAAAACCCCCCAACCACACACCTACTTAGCAGGTCTCTGTCTGAAATCTTTGATGAAACAGCTACCACCACTTCTGATGTTATTGTTCTCATTACTACGATTTTGTCAACTTTTTATCAAGTAAAATTTACATTAATTGTTGGCCAAAACAAAAGTGCCCGCATGCAAGTATACCAAAAAAGTAGAAAACCTATAGGAAAATACGGTCCTCTACAAAAGACAACCAATCTTCTATACAACAAGGAACTTCATGGAGGCTACTCCTAAAGTGAACAAGTGTCAACTCTACCTCTTCAAAAGCTCTTTTATTTCTTCTCTCCAATTAACTAACATAAGTGCTAAAGGAGCAAATCATGCCTTTCACCTTTTCCTTCTCCCAAAATTCCAACTAAACATAAGCTCTTTAACAGTACTTGGCATCTCCCATGCCAAACCAGCTAAAAATTTCTCACCATCTCGAGGCAAGAAGACAATGCAAAAGTAGATGATCCACATCTCCACTCCAACTTGCACATTAAAGCATGCACTAACTTACACTAAGTCACTAATGACCTTTTTCTTCCTAAGATTCTCCGTCATCAAGAACGCCGCTCTAGCTGCTAACCAAGTGAAGAACGTACCTTCTTCAGGAACTTCAGAATTGGAACTGAGATATATCGAAAAGCATCCTTCTTCTCAGTCAAAAGCTTTTCATAGAAAGACTTAACAAAAAACTATGTTATTCACCAACTGCCACCTCCACCTATCAAGGCTATGGCAATATGTATTAATTGTGGAGCACAATAAACAATCTTTGGAGCTCAAACATCTCCCAGTCATGGAAATTCCTCCTAAATTTTAGGTCCCGAAAAACCACTCCACCTTGTATCCTTCGGATTTGTTGGACTACAAACTCCTTTTGGCAAGATACTATGTAAATGCTCGGGAAATCATTTTCAACATGTTGTCCCCGCACCACCTATGTCCCCAAAAGCTCTCTCTCCTCCCATCTCTTACATTGCCACTAACTTCTATCATACCTTCATAATGTTCCTCCATAACCCACAACCATAAGGCATGTTGACATCCTTAGTTCTCCACCCCCTTTTCATGACCCTATATTTATCTACAATCACCATTCTTCAAAATGCTTGTTCCTCTACCAGGAATCTCCATAATCATTTTTCCAACAATGCTTTGTTGAAACCCTTAGATCTTTAACTTCAAGCCCTCCCAACACTTCAGAAATGTCTCAATCTCCCACTGAATTAGGTGGAACTTCCTTGCCCCATCCGACTAATTCCATAAAATGCTTTTTGAAACTTTTCTAAATTTGTTGTGACACTACCTAGAGCATGAAACAAGGACATGAAATATGTGGCGGCATGAAACAAGGACATGAAATATGTGGCGATGCTTGATAAAGTGCTCTTAATAAGCACTTCTTTCCCACCTTTGTTATCTTTTCTCCATCCTACATGCCTCTTCTCAACCCTTTGAAGGACTGGAATCCCAACATGTAATCACAGCACTTACTGGTAGGCTAAGATAAGTAGTTGGGATGGCTCCTACCTAGAATTCAAAACCTAAGCAAGCATGACAATATTATCCACCTCATGAACAGGTATAATCTCACACTTACTAAGAATAATTTTAAGCCCCCACACCACAACTAAGTTTGCACTTGTCCTATGTATTCCAACTGGGTCCTATATGCATCACAAAATCAAAGTATTATCCACAAAAAAAAAAGATGGAAGACTTTGATTTTGCCGTGTCCACCAACTTCTATATTGAAACCCCTTAATTATCCGCCCATCAAGGCTCTATCCATCATCCCACTCATACTTCCTCACTAAAGTATATAGCATATATGTATATTTTATCATGTACATACGCCATTGTAATCATTTAATGGAAGTTTAGTTGCACCTTTTTCCACAAAGTTTTCCTTAAAAGATGAATTATGTCACCTGCTCCTTATAAGCGAAACATTATCGACCGACAAGAAGAAGAGTATTTATTCACTCAATGAATCTTCTACCCAAGATAGTTAGGGAGTCATCTCATTGGTCCAAGCTCAACTCAGATCATGAATATGATGTGCACTTCGTATAGACACATTCAATCTTATTTCCATATATGTATCTTAGAAGAGATTCAGTTAATATCAAACAATATCTACTTAATCTTTTAACTACTACTATGTAAAGATAATATCTACAATTACTATTTAAAGACAATATCAACTACTATGTAAAGACATTTACATTATCAGCCAGCTATCACATGTTCATTCTGAGCTAATTTGCCCCCACTTCAGATAATAATTACTTGGTTGCCAAGGGGTAGATAGGATAGAGTTTAATATCAGAAGTATAATGTTAACTCAGTAAATCCCACCTCTGTACCAAGTGTATATGTGCATTAACGGGGTAATGATGAGTGATAACTGTTAAAATTAAGCTATGTCATTGTAATTTTCATGAACGCAGTTGAATAGAAAATCCAAGTTAAACTGCAAATAATGTATCAGAGTAGAAAACCACATGTAAACAGATTTAGATGCCAAAATATGTTTTATCTGCGACGAGAAGAAGAATGCTAGATTAAGCATTGAGCTAGATTAAGCATTGAGCTTCAGTGACACACTACTTCGCCAATCCAAAAGTCTCGACTTACAAGGATGATCAAATGACGGTCCAAATTTATAGCTCTCCACTACTATTTGAGCTAACTTTTTGGTTCTCCTTTATTTGAAACTTATTGTGGATGTTTTAGTATATAATATTTCACCCCTTTAATGACCTTTAGCATGAAAAGGGAACCTCAAAGGTGCAATCTCATTGCTTTCTCATATTCCTGATTCCTCTTATGGCAGCACAATACTCAATCTTGAGTTAAAGTGACCTAACATCCTGGTTCCGTGTATATTTGAAAGGCTTTACATCCACACCTGAGAGAAACACCATTAACCAAATGAAAGACACTATATGAGCACACTCCCTATAACAACCTTATAAATATAATGGGACTGACGGAAGAAATGACAATTCTTCACAAGTTATTATATCCTAGCTTCACAGAAATTCAATAAATTATGCTGCTATTGTGTTTCCATAGTTGACTTTTATATATTGACAAATTTCTTAGTAGAAAAAGTTGCAAAACATACACTTCATAAATATTTCAGTTAAGGTTGACCAAAATGACGATGTAAGAGGGAAGGGAAGGGAGTGGGGCAGGCTTAACGGGATTTAGGGGGGGGGTGTTCCAAATAGTAATCCCATCCCATCCAGCCCACTAAACTTATAGGATGGGGGCCTTAGTGAGTTCTTTTTTTTTTTTTTGTATCAATTTAAATATTGAAGCACTAAAAAGTTATAAAAAGATGATAGTGTGATACAAGACTACATGTAGGATAATGATGGAGCCAAGACCGGGGTGAGGATAGTGCTCAAAACACTTTGGAGTCATGATTGGGTAGCATCAGAGATAGTTTTTTACACTAGTTATGGATGAACTCACACGACATATTCAAGGTGAGGTGCCATGGTTTATGTTATTCGCTGATAAAATAATATTGATTGACGAGACTTGCATCGAAGTTAATGCTAGACTGGAGGTTTAGAGACAACTTTGGAGTCTAAAAGGTTTAGGCTGAGTAGGACCAACGAATACTTGAAGTGTAAGTTTAGTGATGCTACACATGAGGTCAGCGTGGAAATGAGGATTGATGCTCAAGTCATCCCCAAGAGGATGTTTCAAGTATTTGGGGTACTTAATTCAAGGTAAGTGGGAGATCAACGATGATGTTACAAATTGTTTTGATGCCAAATGGGTGAAATAGAGGCTCATCTCCAAAGTCTAGTGTAATAGAAGATATCGCCAAAACATAAAGGTAAGTTCTACAAGATTGTGGTTAGACCAACTATGTTGTATGAGACAGAGTGTTGGCCTCAAGAACTCACATGTTCAGAAGATGAAAGTTGTGGAGATGAGAATGTTGGGGTGGATGTGTGGGTGTACCGGGAGAGATAAGATTAGGAATGAAGATACCTGAGACAAGGTCTGTGTGACCTCCATGGTAGGCAATATTAGGGAAGCAAAATTGAGATGGTTTGAACATGTGAAAAGTAGAAGTGTGCGTGAGAGGTTGGCATTGACGGGTATCAAGAGTGGTAGAGGCAGGATGAAGAAGTATTGGGGGAGGTGATTAGACAAGAAATGACACATCATGAGCTTGTTGAGGACATGACCTTAGGAGAGTTTGGAGGTCAAAGATTTGGGTAGAGAGTTAGTTGGTAGTTGAAGATTCTCTCGCTTTCTGCAGGATACGCTTGATAGTCGTACTTGGACCTTATTTCTTACCTGTTGTATTAGCATTTCATAGTTTCTTGTTCTTAGATTTCAGTTATCACTTGTGCTTTTTGTTCTTTAGTTATCACATTAATTTGTTGTCATTACTGTTTTTTTGTTGTATGTTGTTGTACTGTTCTCCATTTCACACTATTTTGTTGTTGTTACTGCTCTCATTTTTGCATTCCTTTTCAAACTGCTTGGAAATGCTTTACTTTAAGCTGAGGGTCTATCTATTCAATTCAAAATGCTCACCTTTTGAATCAAGCTAATAAGGCCGAAATCACAATGCTCACTTAAAACTTATTCTACTTGTTGGTGGCAGTAAAGAACAGTTGAGGTGTTGTTCTTATTTCTGTGTTGTGCCATTACTGAGTAATGTTAGGGAAGTTTTTGGGTTCCTAATACTGCCCCTTTATGTGATAATATAGGATTTTTTTAAATGAGAAGTGCTTTTTAATATACTAAGAGATGATCCAATTGTGACTTGTTGTTAGATTATGAATATTCACTCTGGGGACTGCCAGAAGGTAGTGCAGAGAGAGCAAAAGCCAAACATGAAGTTCACATGAGGGGTGCACGCAGGCTAGAAGAACTTTGTTTCACAAATGGTGGAATTTACATTAAGCTTGGTCAACATTTAGGACAGCTGGTTTGCAACTTCTCTCCTTAGGTTATTGTATAGATAATTGTGTCATATTTATATTTGTTCAAGGCACAAGGAGGCTCTCGCTTCTACAAGTAACTGCCCAATACTTTGGGCTTATCCAACTTGACCTTTGTTTTTTCTCAGGAGTACTTAGTACCTGAAGAGTATGTCCATATTATGAGGGAATCAATGTTAAATAGATGTCCTCATTCTTCTTATGATCAAGTGCATGAAGTTGTCAAGAAAGAGCTTGGAGGTGCACCTGATGAAGTATGTCTTAATTTATTGGATTCTCCTCAAAAGCAATGTTTTGGTTTAACATAGAGTCGATTTGATGAATATATGGCTTATATATCCTTGGACTTGGTTGCATTGTTGCGCAATCAACTGAATTAGAACTTTTGTCTACAGATCTTTGATGAATTCGATCCCATACCAATAGCAAGTGCTTCTCTTGCTCAAGTCCACGTTGCTCGAACGCATGATGGGCAAAAAGTTGCTGTCAAGGTCCTAAATGTTGATATTGTTATAAATTGGTAGTGGAGAATTTTCCAAAACTTATAGCACTCTTATTTTGCTAATTGCAGGTTCAGCACACACATATGACAGATACTGCTGCAGCAGATTATGCAACTGTGGAGTTGATAGTGAACACATTGCATCGATTTTTTCCTTCCTTTGATTACAGGTTAGAAATATTCTCCTTTTCACCAAGTTCAATAAACTTCTAAAAAGATATTCCAGAGAGAGTATTTCTTTTATAACTGGAAATTCTAGAGCCATGAGGGATGGTTCAAAACTCGATGGATAATGTTCCCTATTATTACTTTTCCCCAAGAGAGTATTATGAACTTAGCATCATGTACATCAATCACTCAATAGCAATCTACTACTCAATCCCAAATTAGTTGTGGTCTGTTATCTGAATCCTTTCATATGTATTCTACTTTATTAGGTCCATCTCACCAATATTTTAAAAAAAAGGTCCATTTCAGTACCAAATAAATGTCTTTTAAGGAAAATTATAGTTTCTTTTAAGGTAGTGTTTTCGTCTCACACTTTTCCCTATAGGGACATACAGGTCTCTCTTTAGAATAAAGTCTCTTGACAAATACTTGACCTAATGTAACTGTAACAACAACAACTAGTCACTCGTTATTTGCAATACGGATCCTTTGTTCTGTTATGTTGTATGGTTTGCTAAGTCCGCATCATTTTGAGAGGTTTAAGGTCTGTTAGAAGATGTTTTCTTTTTGTGATTTTAGATTCACCATGTCCCTTTTATCGCCTTCAACTACGTAGTATATGGTTTTCAGATGTCTTCTCTCATTTAATCTTTGATGCATGCTAGTTCCACCCTCTATAAGATGTAATCTAGTTGTACATTCATCCTAACCTGTTCATTTATGTGACGTTTATCTTGTTAATTCGTTACGGCTTTATAGGCCTAACATTCACACCTCAAAACAACATTTTGGCCTTAATACTGATTTGTTAACCTGCCTTTCACTTAGTTAGGTGTCTGTATATCGCATTGCATTTCCATATCACATTAATGTTGTCGCTCGTATTTCACTTGTTACATTGTCATATCATGCCATGAATTGTCTACATATAGGCACCACAGTCCCATTATATCTCATTTCGTCTTCATTCGTCTTAAGGAGCTAAATTCACCAAATATTTTATGCCTTTCAGCTCCTCCATTTCAACTTATCTTTAATTCTGTGTTACTACTTTATATCATGCCATTTTCTTGAAAATTCAAACATTTTTTTGATATTGTCTATATTTAGGTACCATAATCCTATTAAGACTCACTTCATGTGCATCTTCCTATAGGGGCTAAGTTTATCATTACGTTTTTTTTCCTATGAATACTATTACTTTTTACTAGGGGTGTCAATTGTCATATTGGGGGGGGGGGGGTTGGGTTGGGTTGAAATTGGGATATTAAAATGGGTTGAAATAGAATTCAGGTTGGGTCATGACCGATTGAAGTTTACTTTGGGCTTAAATGGGCTTAAAATCGAGTTGAGTCGTGACCCACCCAATTTGACCCGCTTGATTTTAACATATATTTAACTTTTATAACCACAGTTTGAATTTCAACTTAAGAAAATAAAAAAAAAGTTACAAATGGATAAATAAATTTACCCTTCTGGGTGGCCCAGTGGTTTGGGCTTGGGACTTCCATGTTGGAGGTCTCAAACTCAAAACCCCTTGCCAGCGAAAGCAAGGGGTTTGCCTTCTGGATCGAGCTTGTTGCACCGGGCTTGCCTAGTGCGGGTTACCTCTCTTATATCGTTTGCGAGCTATTGCATAGGAGCGGGGGTTTTACCCTATGCGCACCCAAAGGGTAGCGGCTGCGGGTTTCCCTTGTCATAAAAAAATGGACAGATAAATCCTAGAAGACATAAAATATATTGTTATTCATACCTTCAATATAGGAACATGCATTGCATCAATGCAAATAAAGAGACTTAAAACAGGTTGAAATCGGAAAGTAAATTGGGGTCAATTGAAGATTCTTTTAAAATGGATTAAGGCATGAACGAGTTGGGTTGAACCAAATTCAAATTATCTTAAGCCCAACCCATAAATTGTTTGGCAGGTTGCCTATATTTGGGCGCATTTTGACACCTCTACTTTTTACTATGCTTTTATGTTAGTTTCACCTTTTGGTTGGCATCCTTGTTTCATCAATTTACAAAATATCATCTGCGACATGTTTTATGGAACCTTGTCCTACATTGGTTGCCTTATCCATTATGAGCGTTAATAAGTATAGGCTAGCAGATGCTCTGTGTAAAGCTACCATGGACAATTCTTCTATTTCTCCTCTTACATTCTCATGCTTGTGACCCCATACTTGTACTTTATCCTTATGGTGTTTATAGTTTGATATGACTTCCTTTTACTCATGTATCGACTAATGAACTTTTCTTGGTAATTTATCATACTTCCTGTCTGGTCGATAAGTGTCACTTGAAATTTGTCTTCCTCTTCATGCACATCTTCATAGCAAAAGTATAACCTATGTTTTTGATTTACCAGCAAAATTTAAATATGGTGCCTTGTCAACTTTGTAATATTCCAAGTCTACTTTATCACTCTTATTCAAAGTTGCATTCATGCATTGTATGACTCACGAGTTCAATACTATATTAACTCGTACAACTTTGAATATCCTCTTTATTTTTGTATACTGGAATCAAGAGTCTTTCTTCCGTCATGTGACATCTTACTCCTTAATTATACTAATCTTATATTATATTAAACGCTTAAAGGTCCTTAGAAATGTTGATTGAACTTTGGTCTTCATTAAAAGACTCTACAATAGATAAAATTGTCATTTACTATTTTCCTCAAATTATTAATTGATTATCTTTATAATATTTAGAATTATGGAGTCCTAAAATGTATGATAATTTTTTATGGTAAGAGGTATTATGAGAATAAATAATTAAGAAGTCGTAAAATGTATGGTTAGAGGCATTAGGAGAATTCACATTTATAGACTACTAAAATATTTGGTAAGAGGAAAATATATTTTAAATATGAAGGAATCTAAAATATATGGTAATTACCAACATAATTTCAATTTGATATCAACGGCAAAATTTTGTTCACTACATTTAATTTTGTTCATAAGCTGAGGATGGTCCAAGACCTATAAAGAAACAACATCCATTTTCTCAACCAATTCGAAATAGTCACCCATCGCACGCCAAGGGCTAAATGTTTGGATAACATAACATTACACTCCAACTTTGAGTAAACAAAGAGTGCGAATGGGTCTACCTGATACCGTTTTAAAATTGAATCTTGGCCTAACTTAACCTCTAAAGTTAGCTCATGAGATGAGTAAGCTCCAACCATATAAGGAGACCACAACCCATTCTTGTAACCAATGTGGGGTAGTTAACACCTAGGCACATCCAATGTTGAACATTATAGCATGGGTACCCAAGATCAAGTAAACCCCTACTACGAATGGGTCTGGCTCTTGATACCATGTTGAGAAGATGAATTGTGAGTCTAGCTCAATCTCAAAAGCCAACTGGGGAGGTGAGAATTACCCAAAATTAAGGAGACAATATCTCATTACCTGAACTGTGTGATAGTCTAACAATCTTCACATTTTCATGGCATTTGCTACTTCAGTATAATTCTATGCACGTAATCTGGATATGTATTAATAAAAGGTGTAAGAAGATCTACAAAGGTGTTCTCGTGTGTTAAGAAATTGATCAACAACGTCTTCATCTCATTATTTCCTCTTAAGAACTCGTTGATATTAATACACTCAGTTTTTCTCAGTTCTTTATCACTCTTCTCTCTTAAGTGTTAGCTGATACATTTCTTTCTCTCCTTTTTATGTTTGTAAGTTTTGGTATAAGAATTGTAAAGCTACTACAGGATTCATTAATTGCCTTTTTAGCTTCTTATAAGTCTAATTCATCCCGAAAAGCTAACTCGGGAGGTGAGAATTACCCAAAATCATATAAAGAAACAATATCTCATTCCATGAACTGTGTGACAGTCTAGGAATCTTCACATTTTTTCATGGCATTCACTACTTTGGTATCAGTCTATTTTCGTAACTATGGATTTGTGTTTATAAATGATGTATGAGGATCTATTGAGCTATTCTCATGTTTTTGAGAAAATTGGTCAACAATGTCTTCATCTTTCTTCCATCTCATCATTTCCTCTTAAGAACTCGTTGATATTAATACACTTAGCTTTTTCTCAGTTCTTTACCCCTCTTCTCTCCAAGTGTTAGCTGATACATTTCTTTCTCTCCTTTTTAAGCGTGTAATTTTTGGTATAAGGATCTTAAAGCTTACTTCAGGATTCATTTATCGCCTTTTTAGCTTCTACATTCGCTCTCTTCAACAACAATAACATGCATGGTGTAATCACACAAGTGGATCGGGGGAGGGTAGGATGTATGCAGACCTTACCCCTACCTTTGTGGGGTGGAGATGTTATTCCGGAAGACCTTCGGCTCAAAAATTATATCTAACATATATAAATGATCTATTCAGGATCTCGTAGGCAAAAAGAATTGTGATTTAGAACCCATAAACTATAATTCTGGTGCCGCCTCTGGGACTACCCATCACCTCCCCTCACCCAAAAAAGGTAAACCTTAACGGAGCCAGAAAAAGAAGATATCATAGATAACCTAAATTATTGAGAAAGCTCATCTTTGCTTTCTTATACTCTTCAAATGTTTCTCCATCTTTTGCTATTGGTAAGTTTCTATACCTCTTGTGATCCACTTTAGTAAATTTTTGTCTGTCCTCATTCTAACACCAATGTCCTTGTGCTTAAAGCTCTAGGCCTAACTTGACATGTTACCTTCTTAATGTGCATGCCATTGTCTTCCACGGGCTACAGGCTATATATGTTAGCTTCCAAGTCTAGGTCCACCAAATTGTCGGTTGCATATTACTTTTCTATTTTTCCACTCTAGTTTCTCACTTCACATGATCACATCGAGGATATGCAACAAGCCAATGTTCCAGTACCAATCTGAATTTGAGTCATTTGTGTGTGCGTGTGTGTGTGTGTGTATTGTATATACCAATATCTACCATCTTATGTAGATATATAATACTGTTTCCTTTTTCTTTTAATTGTATATAGAAATATAGTATATTGCATTTATCAGATTTGTTCTTCAAAGTAAAAACTAAAACTTTAATTCTAAATGGGTTCAAGAATACTCATGATGCAATGTCTAGTTCCTATTTAATTTACTCTGGTCTAGCTTTGGTTTCTGACCAAGCTTTTTGAAGAATGCAGGTGGTTGATTGCTGAAGTTCGTGAAAGTATACCTAAGGTAGCTACTGAAACTCAGTCGTATTGTCCTAGTATCAATTTTTGACTGCTCTCCATTTCACTTATCCATGATGGGTGCTCAGTTCTGTGAGCACTCCATGTTTCTACGACAGACTTTTTATTAAGTTTCCAACTTTTCTTGTGTCTTCTAGCTCCTTTGATCTCGATGTCTTCTAAACTTGCATCTTGAGAAAGCATTGAGAACCCTTGTCCCCATGTACTGGAATGTTTTTGTTTCTTGAACATTTTGGTGCGGTCATTAATACCTATATACATATGATATGATTGTTCCTTTTCAAAGTCATATATTTGTGGGAGACTTTTATATTTTTGTACAGATTGTACACGGGATTTCCCCTTCTCCTGTACATATGGAGATTGGAGAAAGTATTCTCCTAGCTGGTGCTTGTTTCAGTGTTCAAATTTCTCCACATTGAAAAGAAAATTTTCTTTGGTAGGTCCCCCTTAAAGTAAATTAGATACAGTTGAATAGAGTTTTGAAAACTTTTTTGGGAAAAAGTTTGTGGATGCAGCGGATGTGTTTGGATATCTATAGCTTCCTTGAAGATTTGTGATTATTTTGTCCGCAAGAGTCTTTTAAAAAGATTTTCGAGGACACAGTCAAAGCATAACTACTTATTTTTCATAAGCAAAAGATAACTCTCTCAAATCACAATTTAATTATACAAAACAGTTTGTGAGAGCTTTTTGCAAAATAAGCTTCTGAAAACTTATTCAATGTACTTCTCTAATATATGTCCTAAAAACTTTAACTATCAGTTGAATGCTTGGAGTTTTAACATTCTGAAAGTAGGCATAATCCTTGAAATTACCAGATGCATGACAATCTTATGTAAAACATAATAGTAGTTAATAACGATTACAATTTTGTAAGCTGAGAATGCGAGTCAATTTTGTCTGCAAATATGGTTTTTTGAAATATCACTGTGTTTCTTTAAAAGATTACAGATTAAACTAATCGAAATTGTATTTCACTTATTCCCTGAAAGTTGTCAGAGAACATCCATTTTCATGTTTTAATGTTAAAAATATATGAGATTTCATTCTCATCTTATGAGGTCTTGAACTTTCATAGACCAAGCCAATGCTGTACTTTTCTTTCTACCACCTGCTCCCACAAAAGTTAATCTAGCATGTATTCATGGAATAGTTTAGCATTCATAGATGCAAGGAAAGCTTGCAACATGTAGAATCTGTTGTGATGGTACATGAACATAGCACACTTCTTTAGTCTGCTTGGTGATTGCAGATGCTATCTACAAGTGGCAGAAACCATCTTGTTTTCTGCCACTAATTTCTCTTAAGCTTGCTCTTTTAATCTTCTTCTACTTATTGTCAATAATCTGCTTTATACATTATTAAGAAATGTTCAAGATTTGTTTCCACTTTCAAGGTACTGCTGTTCATTAGTTTCAGTATTTTGGGGCATTATTTTCTTTTATCGTGATATTTATGTTTGTCATACATTTTATTTCATTATTGACAAAACTTTGATAAGTTATATGATGTCTATCAGGAACTAGATTTCTTGGTTGAGGCCAAAAACAGCGTAAAATGTATGGATAACTTTCGGAAGCTGTCTCCTCATATTGCAGACTACGTTTATGCACCAAAGGTGTATTGGAATTTAAGCACTTCAAAGCTGTTAACCATGGAATATATGGAGGCTGCACAAGTAAATGACTTGAAGAGCATCCAAAGGCTTGGAATTCAGCCAAGTGATGTTGTAAAGTTGGTAAGTTGTTTACTTCAACATTAAGACATTATGTGCTAAGTTGCTCGGACTCTTCACTTTTGGTGCCGAACTTGTGTCGACGACATGGGTGTGGGTGTGGGATCCGTGTACGATTTGTCAACAGATTTTGGGTACTTTTACCATAATTGATGGGGAAAACCTGGACAATATTTTAATGATTTCGGTTATCAATGCAAAAGCAAAGGTGAAATTGAAGAAAATGGAATACCTTTTATATAGAAATTTCTATGTCACTCCTTTCCCTTTAATCTCCTTCCCGGATTCTCCTCGAGTTCTCCATATAATATCTCCTAATTTAGGTTTTATAACTCTATTCTTAGATATTTTAATCATTTTTAGGCGAATCCCCGCACCCGTATCCATACATGGATCCATGTCGCCTAATCTTAAAAATTAGACCATGAAAAATCCGACCTCTAGATTTACACCCGTATCGTACACCTGCACCCGAGTCCGAGCAACTTAGATTATGTGATAATGACAAGCTTTCATGGTATCCTTGGTGAAGGAGGTTTATAGCTTTCATTTTTGGTATATGCAATATGGATATTGGTCATGTTTTTTTGAATGCTTAATGTCCCAAGGTTATAGCCCACCTTATCAGCAGGGGCGGAACCAAGTGGGGGCAAGGGGGTTCATCGGGAGAAAATAACACTGTATATAGAAGGTTAAAATTATGTTTGTGTATATATATAGTAGATGTTGATCCTTTTGTCTTCTTCGTGTGTTTACTTCTTCAAATTCTGAAACCCCCTTGTGAAATCCTGGCTCCACCACTGCTTATCTATTCCAATGTTCAAATAGGTGAGTTAGAGAATGAGTGAGTTTAGCTTCAACAGGTACCAGGATTGACTTTGTCACTCATTTAGGCTATCATGCTATTTCACATTTTAGCCTTACTGGGGTATTTCATGATTTGACGCAAGGACCATGCTGGTTAATCATTACTCAACATTGAACATTCCATTTGATTTCTGTTGTTTTTGCATAGATGTCCATCTCATGACATTCTTTCAAAAAATGTGAATCAATAGGTGTTAGTTTCTCTGATATAGTTTTATACTTTTCAATTGAAGTGACAATTAAATGATCATTATACCACTTATGTAGGTTAGTGAGACTTTTGCGCAAATGATGTTCAAACATGGTTTTGTGCATTGTGATCCACATGCTGCAAACCTGCTAGTCCGCCCTTTGCCTTCTGGTCGTAGGAGCATATTTGGTAATTCTTTCATCTCTATCGTGTTTATATTTTTTGTTTCTTGATGGAGTTGGACGGTAAAACCTGCTGTCTATTCAAGGAATTTCAAGTTAAATTTCGATATTGCTGAAAGTTGACTTTTCTTTTTGCTTTAGTGGAAAGTCTCTAATTCAATTATCCCATGTTGAAACTTGAAATATCTTATATGTATCATGAGGCAAATTGCTCGCAGTTGTTGGTTTATATCAGTTACACCACTGACCATACCTCAAAGGTACATAATTTTCTGTTTTCTGTGTCTGCCTGCATATAGGTTAGGGAGTTGAAACTATGTCAATTTGATGCACGTGAGCCATCTTGAATGATGGAAATAAGGTGGGCATGGATGGGTGTACTGTAGGGGGACCTATCTCCACCCACCGGCCACCACTGCTTATTGCAGATATTTCACCTAATGAAAAGGCAATTCTTATAGGTCAAGATATAGTTAGAACGAGAAGCTAAATATGGTTCCATTTGGATTTGGTTGTGGGATTTGTTTAGAAAGAATTGATCTTGGATTTGGTTTCCAGAAACAATTGTGTGTGTTTGGATTTAGTATAAAAATGATTTGGATTTGAAAAACGTTTGTATTTAGGTTTGTGTCATAAAACTTTTGAAAAATTATTACTGAAGATGTTGGTTAAAATTCATGAGAAATATCATCTGAACATTTTCATGTGCAACCAACTTAGGCAAAAAGCAAAAGAGAATCTTTTTGTTGACCATATGAATTGAATAGAAGGGGAGGGGAGGGGAGGGGAGGGGAAAGGGACTGCCTGGCCATAAAGTCTGGACAATCAGTAGGAAAAATTAGTAAAAGAGCACTTAATAAATGTAGGGAGCTACATGGAAAAAAAGAGTTTCTTTTTTTTTTTTCATTTGGGGGTGGGTGGATCAAATTTCTGGAATTAAATAACCATACCCAAAGTCAGTTGTTGAGCGGATACCCAAAACCTGAGCAATCCTAATACCAAAGTGCAAAAAATGGTTGTGTTTGTTCAAAAGCCTTTTGAATAACTTGGAGGTAAGTTAAAAGGAAATAAAAATAACAGCGAAAAGAGGGTCTTGATCCTGATGTTTTCTATTTGTTTATGGAGCATAATTCTTGTTCCAACTTGAACTTGAATAAATGATGTATGCGCACCTGAATAGGAACTCTTTAACCTTCTTGGTTGTTGATTTTAAATCTCTTGTATGTGGTTGCATCCTTTTTGTCCCTTCAGTAGTTTAGTAAAACACTTAAATCTTACATAAAAGATTGTGTATTTTCATGCATATATGCCATCTATTTTCTTGTCCCTTGCCCTGAAAGTGTTCGGGTTAGGAGCATTTCCAATTTAGGATCCAAAAGTCTTCTTTTGCCTCAGTAATGGGCAAGGTGGTTCTTCAGAATCCACTCTCCTGTTGTGTTCTAATTGTCTTTCCACTTTTCTAGTTAGTCCTGAGATGAACACATCTACTAGTTGCCAAAATATTTGAATGTTTTCTTGAGCAATGAAGATGACATTCTGTAATTTCTCTGTCTGAATATTTATCCACTTGCATAGGAAGGAGAAAATCTCAGTTGATACTTTTGGACCATGGTTTATACAAAGAACTTGATTACAATACCAGAATAAACTATGCTGCACTGTGGAAGGTGATTTTCAAATCCTTGCTAAGTTGTACATTCAGCTATTGGTTTACTCGTTCTATTAACATTACAATCCGGTATGTACTGCAGGCTTTGGTATATTCTGATGCAGATGGAATAAAGGAAAACTGTGTAAAACTGGGTGCTGGAGACGATCTTTACGCATTGTTTGCTGGGATTCTCACAATGAGGCCTTGGAATAAAGTAATAGATTCTTCAGTTGATCATCTTGTTGTCAAAGGCACAGACAGTGACCGTTCAGAATTGCAGGTGACTTATTCTATGACAGTGTGGAGCTAAGTTAATATTATGAATCTGCTAAGCATCTCGTCCTAGATTCAGGGAGAGTGCTTATTTCTCCTTAGCTTCGTTATATAGCAATTATTTTCTTTAATTCCTTTTACTTTTTCTGGATAGTCTACATGGAGTATTTTCAGAAGTTCTTGGAAATATAATGTGTTTCAGAGAGATCTGTCATGAGCAGGCCGATCATTTAGCTTTAGCTGTATTTTGTGCGGTAACAATATAAAGTATCATGTAATTTCTTTTGGCTGTGCTCCTCATGTGTTGGGTCTATGTTGAAACAAAAAAAGGAAGAGAAAATGATTTGTGACAGAGAAGTCTTTATTTTACCTTGTAAATAACTAATTCTTTTATATTTAACTTTTCCTAGTAAGTTTGCTCTCAATGAAGGTTTGGATCACTTCTAATTTCATTTGCTTTTGTCAACTATTTATGTTGTTATGCAGATGTATGCTTCTCAATATTTTCCGCAAATCACTGAACTTTTGAGGAGATTGCCCCGGGTTATTCTTCTAATGCTCAAGACGAATGACTGCTTACGAGCAGTTAATGGGTCATTGGTATGAGTTTATTTTTGCTACTATTCATATGGTTATGCTAGCATGAAAATCTTACAAACTCTGAGAACCCTCTTTTATTGGATTTGTCAACCAACTTATTCAAATAAGACATTTGATGCTTGTGGACCCTTATTGTTTAGCCATTTAGTTAACTGTCCACCGTCCTGAGCCAGCAAATAGAGGAAAAACTTCCTGCCGTTATACAAAAGGTTAATTTTTTTCTTTATTTCTTATTTTTGATATGGTCAAGTCCATTCCCCAAAATCCTGAGCCAAATATGGCATGTTTTCACTTTGTTCCTTGGTGAGAACTTTAGAGGTGGAAGATCCTGACCTCTAAGCAATTCCTTCCCTCGTCTTCCCAAAAGATTTTATTTTAGTCATTATAGTTGCGATACATTGAAGTATCCACAATAGCTGGTTTTTGAGTTACTAATAGATGGAAGTATTTGTTCCATTCCTGTTCTTGTTGGTGGTCCTGTATGTCACATGAAGCATCTTGTGAATTATTTCTAACGTGACTTGAGCAATGATCAACTGATATTTCTTTCATTCTTCATCAATAGATTCAAGGGCCTTCTCTTGAGTCATTCTTAATCATTGGAAGGGTTTCATCTGAAGCGGTTCTTGAGTCTATGTTGTTGCAAAAGAGATCATTATTATCTTGGATCAATTTTTGGATACAGAAGATCTTGTTGGAAGGCCGGCTTTGCGTAATGCATATAGCAGTGTGGCTTTTACAACTTCAGAAAGCATTGACATTGTGAAAGCAAGTATACTTCCAATTTTATTGGATGTCCACTAACATAGTGAAAGCAACTAACAATCAGGAGATGTTTAATATGGAATTTTGTTAAAACTTTCTATAAAAGGTGGATTCATTGATTTTTTATTATTTTTTTTGCAATTCATCATTTCAGCCTGATCTCTCGAGGCAGAGCCTGGAAGATAGCAATTCTTTTGTAATAAGTTGCATTTACAAATTTTTAAGCAGAATGAACCCCTTAGAGTAGGCTAGGGAAACAAAAATGTTTATTTGGTTGTAAATCATCCTAGGATGACAGCATATTTACTGGGATATTAATGGTATGTTAGCCATAAAATGTGCAATTTCTTTTATGGCAGACTTTTTATCTATTAACTCTTGGAGAATCGCGTTTCGATTACAAACAAACAAGCTTTCAATTCTTGTGTCAAATTTAAGTATATTAGGGGTTGACATTTACTTGAACGATTGCTGATAGGCAAAGTGGTACCAGGTTGATTTTCCTTGAGTCACATTGTTAACTTGTGCATTATACAAGCTTTATAGATTTCTCACTTATCCTAGTGAGATTTTACTTTTATCTATCCATCTATAAATTGTCATAGTGAGTTAGCATTCCATGTGCAACAAAATGTGTTGAGAAGATGATCTCCAACTTATAATTATAATTTGTCGTTGATTTCATTTACAAATAATTGAAAAGAGTAAAACATTACTAATAAATCCATAACTAGTTTAGGAATACATGAATGTAAAATTTTAAGTTTGCCGAAGAATTTTGTAATGGTAGGTTGTTTCGTTAATTCCGTATATATATATATATTCGTATTTAACCTTAATGATGATATCATAAATATTTAATACTAGTGGATTTTTCACGCCTCGTGCGATGAATATTTCTTTCAATTAAATATTTAAAATGAATCTCTTGTTATATGTGAATATCAAAAATATTTAAAAAAATGTTCTAGTTTTCAAATTCAATTGGATTAATTTCAAGTTTTAATTATCACTAACTCGCATTTTAAACAATGTGATAATACTAGTTGAAATAATTCAATGTAGTGTGAAAAAATGTATATATGTGTTTGAAAGTGATTAGGTGTCATACGGAAGCATATAATTTGCAAATATGAAGATAAATTAGATGACAAATAAAATCATATTAAAAGACATAATATTATTATATGAAAACTAATATAAGAGAAAAATATTATAAATTGTTGAGAAGATAAATCTTCCATATACAAAAGGCTCTAAACGATTACATTATGGATTATATTGTGTTATACTATGAGAATAGGGATCTTCAATTTATAGATCTCCAAACTTTTCTTCTAAGGAAAAATCAAACCAAATATGAAAGAAAATTATATTTTCGTTTCAGAAAAAGTTCAAGCATTTATGGTAATACTTTGACCATTCTTTAAGAAAAAAAACTTCAAATAAGGTAAGAAAATCAGGATAAATCCCTGACAGACATAATACAATATTAATTTATGTTAGAGGAAGTGTTTGACTTTTAAAACAAAATGAAAAGAGTTAATTTCACAAATAATCATCGAGCTAAATGTTTATTGTAACAAAGTGATCGAGCTAAATTTCTATTAAAAATAGCTTTTTCAATATTTTTCATACATAATAATCGTTGGAAATTCATACATTCACGGTAGAAAATTGAAGCAAGCTGCAACATAAGATAAACTTGTCAAATAATCATATAATCAACAAAACAAACAAATTCATCATAATCAATATATAAAAAAGAGGAATTTTGAATTTATATTGCAATACACCAAAATATGGAAACACAATTATATGTTAAAGTCATAATTGAAGATTTGATCTCAATATAGGAAAATATAAAAATAGCTAGTAAAAGAATGATTAGTACCTCACTTTAGTCAAGATTATCATTTATCTTCTTCTTCTTTTTTTGGTCATTTTTTTATTTTTTCTTCTTTAATTTGATTTATAAAATCCACAAAAAAATTTATTCAAAATATTATTCATCTCTCTACTTACAATTATTACAATTTATCAAATATTATTTATCACCCTTTATCATTACTACAACAATTTATTGTTTTTTTCTACCTTTCTATTTTTTTTAGTTTTAAAATTAAAAAAATCTTATATCTCTCATCTTTATTATGATTATTCTTATTCACAAAAATTCTCTTTTTCCTTAATTACTTTCTTTCTTTATTTATTTTTTAAATTTAAAAAAAAAATACTCGAATATTTTATTTATCTTTCTCCGCACTATTACTACAATCTATAATTTTAAATCTTTTCTCATTGTTACTATAATTTATTACTTTTTTGAAATTCTTTTTCTACCTTTTATTTCTAAAGTATTTTTTTTAATAAAATCTTGTTATCTCTCCATTTTAATTTTTTTTATAACTTATAACATATAAAATGATCCAAACAGTCGTAGGACTGGAGGAGACAATTATCCTTTTTCTCCGTTGCTTGACTTTTCCAAAAAAAATTCTATTTTATGTTAAAAACTCAAAGGAAAAGTTTAACTTAATATTCTTTTTAACATATTTATAGTATTCACCTTTATATTATGATTATGATAAATATGTTTATCTTATTTATATCTCTCCCCGTTGTTACTATAATTTATTATTTTTCATCTTTGTTCATCATTATTATTTCCTCTGTCCCTAGTTACTTGTCAAATATTTTTTAATTTGATGTCTCTTTTTTACTTATCCTTTTTGACAAATTAAAAAAGAATAATTTATTTTTTTCTGTACTCTCAATTTATTAACATTAAGTAAATGTCTTTAAAAAAAATATACTCCCTCTGTCTCATATTAATTTATCATATTAAAAATAATTGTTCCATATTAGTTGTTCATCTTACTAAATTAAGAAAACATTCATTAACTTTTTTTCTATATTTCCTTGCAATTACTTCTTCCTGAAAGTGTTTACATTTGTTTGTAAAATTCTCTAGAAGTTTTTAATGGGTAAATTAAAAAATTATCTTCTTATTTATGATTTCTTAAGCACATTGTAAACTGAAAAGTAATCAAGTAATATGGGATGGAGGGAGTAGTGAGTAAATATATTTGGGATCGTATCAATTAATTAGGGTAACGTGGTAAACTCACTATATAAATCAATATTTTTTAAGAGGTGTGTCAAGTCAAAATTTGACAAGTAAAAGGGACAAGAGAGTATAATTTATAATTTATTCGTAAATTTGTTTTTTGCCTTCTATTTTTATAGTTTTTAAAAGTAATAATAAAATTATTTATCTCACCTCCTTATTATCATAATAAGTTATTACTATTCACAAAAAATTTCTTCGTTACAATTTATTTTTTTCTTTTGATTTATAAAATCAGTAAAAACAAAATTAAAAAAAATACTTTATTTGTCTCTCTCAGTCGCGTCTTGAGCCTACACCTTAGGCGCGACTGACATTCGATCGAGAACCATCACTGACCCCAAACGATCCCTTGACCTGACTCAACTCTTAGAGGAAGAATTATTGAACATTTAAAAGAATTCAAAAGATAAACTCATATAACAAACTCAAAATGTTTAAAATAAACATTCAACTGGCCGAAGAGGCAACTCATGTCTCAACATAAACAGCTGAAAATGGAAAGACTCATGAGCTATTGTCTATCTATCTATGAAGCCAAGGACCCCGATCATCCTAACAAACTGATATACTGGAAAGTTAAGAAGGGATCCTCCAGAAGTAAGAAGGCTCACCAAACAAATCTGGAACTCAACTAGATCAACAAAGCACTGGATGCTGATCCTGGTCACATGTATCTGCATCATAAAAGATATAGGCCAAATGGCGTCTATACATTAAATGTACAAACATGTGAGGAAAAATATAAACAAGACATAAGCTTGAACTGGAATAAAGAAACAACGTATCTCGTCTCAACTCAACTTACTCAACTCATTTGACTATAAAGTAGTAGTAAAGATACATTATAAAGAATAGTTTTTAAAAACAGTAGATAACAACTTCATGTATTTAAAAATACAATATATCTCAGTTTATATGCAAGAATACAAAATAAACTCTGCTTGTATACATAAATATAAAATAAACTTTGTGTGGGAGGTTCTCTATCCCACAACCATCACTATGAGCTAAGTGATGATTCAACGTCTAGCACAAGCTGCTAGAACTGTCCAATACTTTGCCGGGGTATAGAACCTTATACTATGTGGATCCACTAGTCTATGCTTAAAAGCAATAAGGAATCATCAAAAAAGTATGACCCTTTCTACCCACGTTGGCTACATGGTTTATGATGACTTTGAGTTATTTGAACTCGTCTCCATATCAGTGCTCAATACTACTCCCAAAATGCACCTAGCTCATATGTTTAAAAAAATAACTTTTTCTGTGGTTAGAGGTTATTATTATTCAAAATCTTTCTCTTAAAAGAGATTGTACTTAACACTGCTCAAAAACTCTTTTAGAAATCGATGTTTCATCTCATCTTAAATGTGAAAACATTTACTCTTGAAAATACTTAGTTCCCATATATTATTTTACAGAAAATGAATTCAAATCTACTCTTTCTCTAACTCAAATGCTCAAGTAATCTTAAAACAAGTTTAAAAAGGTCTGCAAAAGACTTCTCAAAATACTCAAAGAACTCACAAGACTTGACTCTTAGTTCGACCTTGAATTTCAGTTATTGATTCAAGGTTATGATTCATGTTATGAATGATTTCCAAATGTTTAGAAGTAGTTTAGAGTGATTAGAATCAAAGGGAAGTAAAGGTACCCTTTGAAAGAACTCAGACGAACTAAACGATGGAGAACGAGTGGGGGCAGACGACCTTAGCGCACTGAGTGGTGCAGGACGCAACCCCTATCCTATAGGCCAGTACTTGGGGCGCAATGCGCCAGCCCCAAACTACAGGACTTCTATGCTGGCGCGTTGGTGGGGCGGCGCGCCAACCCTTGCCCAATGAAAATTCTTATTTGTTTTCTAATCTCAATTCGCCTAGAATCGAATGGTTTCTTCCCCAATCACTTAGATTCGAATACCCAACCAAAGTACAAGAAAATCTACTCAAAAATAACTCTCAAATCACCAAGTTTCAACTCAAAAACTCATCCAAAATCCAACAATAAAGATTACAATAGAAATTTCAAAAAAACTCATCAAGAACTCAAATTCATCAACTTAAAGAACGAAATTGTACTAAAATAAACATGATTGGCGTGTGGATGAACGAAACCAACACTATGAGAACTCACATACCACTTAGGGATTAAACACTTGGTGAAACAACATTCGATTCGCAAGAAAACTTGAAGAACGCCTTGACTTCTCTCCTTTTTCTCCTCTTCTTGAACTCTTCTCAAAACACTAGCATAAATTAGGATTTATAAAACTGAACCGAATCAGTTTAGACCCTTAAATATTAACAAATTTAGTTTTAATCTAATTGGGTAAGGAAAAGATCAAAATACCCCTCATATTTTTGGGTAACTTTCCTTAACTGGACAACCTGACTTCAAACGGGCATATCTCCCTCATACGAACTCGAAAATTAGCAAACTCGGTGTCATTGGAAAGAAGATTCCAAGAATGTTCATTTGATATCTTATGAGACACCTAACTAATCATGTACTTAAAATTATGGTAGTTTGAAGTTGATCCAAACTCATAACTTAGCATGACGTGCCCAAATTTTCAAATTGGTTTTTTCCAAAATTGGTTCATTCTAAAATTTGTTTTTTCTGTGGGATGTTACACTTTCCTCACGCTGCTACAGTTTATTATGTTTTCTTAAATTCCTCATTCTACATTCTATTTTCAAAAATTTCTAAGAATTATAATAATGTTATTCATCATCTCTTCTTTATTATCATAATTTATTTAATGAAATTTCTATTTTTTCTTAAATATTTCTTTTGACCTATAAAAGTTCCCAAAAATATCTCTTCGATCAAGGACATGATTAAATATTTTCTCATATTCTGACTTTTAAAATATATTTTTTCTTTTTATATTCTATGTTAAATTTTTTTAGAAAAATTATAAAATTTTATCTTCTTTACTTTTTTAACACAGTTATACTCACCTTTAATATGATGTATTACATTTTTAATACTAATGTACTCTTTGAAATTTTAATTTTATATTTTTGTAACTTTTTTTATTTTAAATGTTACATACAAAAGATAGAAAGAGACAGAAGTGGTTAAACAAAAAGTAAAATAAAAACAAAAGAAAATTAAAAAAGTATACTTTAATTAACAATATACGCACATACTTATTTTAAATTAAAAATGTAAGTTTCTAAAAATATTTAATTAATTTTCATTTTTAATTATTTATTTATTTTCAATTTTAGTATTTCAGCTTTTGGGGATTCTATGCTTATTTTCGGGGGATGATTGTCATGTATCAAATTTGTCTCACCAATTAATGGTTATTACTTCAAATTGGAAACAAGCCTAACTACCCGATTGCTCTTACATTTTTTCAATATTTGAGAGTTCTACATCCTGCGGTAAAAGCTGTCTAAATATACCAAGATATCATCAATGAAGACAATCATGAAGAAATCAAGGTAATTCTCGAACACTCTATTAATAAGGTCCATCGATGAGTTCAGAGAATTGTGCAGGCGAGTGCTTACTCAAAGTGTCTAAGTGTGGGATGACAGTTGCATCGATGCCCCATCAGTCCACGCATATCATTACAGAGTGATGCCATTTGGCCTCAAGAATGCTGGCGCTACTTATATGAGGGCTTTTTTCAAATATTATTTTTTGTCTTTCCACCTCTTCAGTTTCCAAGAAATTGTTACTTCCTATGCAATTTTATTTTCTTGAAAAATTAAAAACTTCTCTCTTCCATGTTCTTCTTCATTCATCTTTGTTTTTCTTCTCTAAATTATGTTCATCTAAATTTCACCATTGTTATCTTTTATCTTTAAGATTTTCAAACGTGAAAGCTACTCAATAGATGCTGGAACAATGCTAGATATCGTATACACTAAGAATCAAAAGGTTCATGTAAGAAAGATTAAGATACTTCAAAGAATACAAATCGTAAATCAATTAAAATCTTTGATCCAATTTCTTTCAATAGTATCTAAGGAAGGAATACACATGGAGGTTTTAGATTCCACAAATTAGATAGTATCGTAAGGATAGGATTACACACCAACCTTACAACGATAATTACACCAATATCATATTATAGATAATATCTTTTGAATACTACACTAATATTAGAGAAATCGTAGTTTATTATTGAAATTTACAATTATTTCATAACCAACTACATAAATAGATTTGTGCATAAAAAAGACAAGTTAAT
Source organism: Solanum sitiens (assembly GCA_016801875.1). Lineage (NCBI taxonomy): Eukaryota > Viridiplantae > Streptophyta > Magnoliopsida > Solanales > Solanaceae > Solanum > Solanum sitiens. The sequence continues at coordinate 168,123 of JABWTJ010000756.1, forward strand.
ATCAAAAACTTGCAAACATGAATGTTTATATCATTCAAAATAATATGATTCATCCTACCAACATAAAACTAAATGTTTCAACTACATAATGTTTTAAGTAAAAATAAAATAAAAACAACACTCTAATGTTAAGTTTGATCCGCAAATTTGGGGCAAGTCTTCTTGTTATGCCCGAGTGTACCATCTCTTGCATTTTCTTTACTGAATCCCTTCTTACGATCATTATTTGCTGGTCGACCTAGTTATTTTCTTGCAATTGGTGGTAACATTACTGCTTCCTTCATTGGTTGCTTTCTTGCAATTGATGTTTGCATCATACGTCACTCATTCAATATTGTAATCCACGTAATTTTTTATAAATTTATAACTTATTAATCAAATTTCAAAATTAGCAAAATGGTGTTCCTAAAGTAATTAAATACACCAAATCATCCACATCATCTCAATTGTAACGATCGGTTTTTTTCGTTATAGGAAATCCAACGGGAAACTTTTTTTGGTCGAAAAACTTTTTCGTAGTAACTTTAAATTTCCCAACCTAGTTCAGATTTGGACGAAAATGGAGTCACTAAGGTGTAGGAAAATCTGGTAACAATAGGGTGATTTAATTATATTTCGATTACATGAGTAGATAGATAAGTCGTTAAGGAACCCGTAAGACTTTAATGAATTGAATTCGGGCTAGTAGAACCCTCGGCATTGATCTTAGCGTGAACGATATTTTATGAGTGTCGTTGGTTGAAGGTGTGTTGTGAAATGGGGGTCTTAGAATTATTAAAATAGCTCATTGTTTCTTGCAAGCCGCTTTGGCGGAGATTTTTGGTCGCTCTAGCGGAGCTGTAGCGAGGTGAGGGTCGCAGTGGCAAACCAGACGCGACCTAAAGTCGTATTTTGCACTTTTTGGTTTTTGGATCTAAGGAACGAACCCAGGCGATTCTTGACAATTTTTCACCATTCTTATGGCTAAAGGTAAGATTTTAACTCCACAATCTGTTTTTCGATCTGTAGAACGTAATCTAATGGGTAATTATTGATGGGGAAGAGATTTGATCTGGAATTTAAGGTGGAAACAGTCATAATTTAGATATTGGGGATCATAGATACGATCTAGGGTTGTTAGAATTGTTAGTAATCTAGATAATTAGTAATTGTTTATTGATTTCCGTGTTATTATGATTGTTTGTAGGTCAAGAACAAGCGGAATGAATCCGGAAAGTGAAGAATCAAGTTTCTTAGGGTCTTAAGCTTGTTTTGGGGTAGGTGATGGTTCTGATTCTATGATTGTGTGATGTATGTTTGTTCTAAAGAAAATTTTAATTAAGTTGGATGACACGATGACCATATTGATATTCATTTGATAAAAACCATGAGGTGGGACAACTCTAATGCATCAAGAGTATATAAAGGCTAAATTTGATCTCAATCAGTAAGGACATTTAATATGGCAGATAATGGTAGATATTGGTAAATTCATATTATGAGGAGCCTTCGAGGTATTGAATGGAGGATTAGTAATAGTAATTGAACTAAGAGGAGAGAATGATTCTTAGTTAAGGGATATTGGAAGGGATACTTGTATGAAGCTACATGATACCAATTTACAAAGACATGTGCATAGTAATTATAAATCGCTCTTGGTTGGAAATGTTAAATCAACAAATAACAAATTATATTAGAGTAGTAAAGGTTGTCCAAAGTATTTTGAACATGCTTCTTATCGACTATAGTTTATTTCAAATGTGGATCTACTCTATTTTACACAAGTATGTGTCTTTTCGAGATTTGAAAATGTTTTGCAACTTTTTCATGTGTCTCTCCATATTCTTACACCTCTATATGGTTCTTATTAATAGTTGAATTACATCAATATTTTTTTGTTGATTTATTAGTGCATGCTACATGGACATACTTAACTATTCTTCTTGTGGTAGACTTCAACAACATATTGGATATAGATTGAACTTCTTCCTATCACACATTTATACTATTAGGTTAAGACAATAACCCCAGATATGTGAAGTATTCATAAATTGAGGTGGCAGGAAATTTTTAGTGTTGAAAATCTTACGGAAAATACCTTTTTGACGAACACTTGTACCGAATTCACCAAAGCTTGTATTTCACCACTAACTCTTGTAGGAAATTCTCATAATAGCTTGAGGCGTGTCGAGAGACACTATCCTTAAGGATATTTCACCCGGTATAGGTTTATCCCCCATAATTCAACAATTTCTTTTAGTATAAACTAGGAGTCAGAAACTAATAAAGATATATATATATACCCCAATAAAAGCCATCAACCAACGGTCAAAAGAGTTAAATGGCTACAAGGCTGTTTAATGAGGATTAAAGAAAGGGAATTGGTGGCCAATTAAAAGAAAATATATGTTGACAACTGCCACATTTAGACCAACATTAATACTAACTTTCAAGACAATTAATTGGATATAAACACCCATTTAATATGACCAATATAGAAAATAATATGAACACTTCTTTTTGAGATACTACAATCATTTTTCCAACAATCCCCTACATATCTCAAAGAAGAATATTAAGAAATATAATGAAATAAAAAAATTGTTGGGTCGTCACATATGAGTAGAATGCATCGAATCTAGTGTCCGTAGAATATGAACCAGACCTAGATAAAACAAGACTAAACATACAAAATAATTAGTGAAATTTAGAACTTCTATGAACCAATAATTCTTTTGTAAGTCCAGCATCTTCATCTATCACATTGTACTCTCACAATCTTTATTACTATCGCGGTTTTGCGCTAAGCGGCCATGCGCGTGTCCAGCAATTCATGAGTGCTCTAGAAATCTGTCACAATTTCATAGAAGCGGCACCACTTCACACTCATATAGGTCCAATCATCAAGTGTATTCTGCAAAGCAATACACCACCTATAAATGATATGACTTGAATTAAGAGCTAACTCAGCCTCACTTTGCCTTGTAGACTGTTGCACTATATTCACACATCATAGGAGGAACATAACTTTATAGTGTTTGCTTGATCAACTAATGGCTTGTTATTATCCATATCAACCTAATTCATGGGATCTCCAATCATTTAGGTTGGGTTACCATCATTGTTGATCTTCTCATATAACTAAAGGTATTACTCCACTCGATGTTTCATTAGTCCATGAATTGATCAGATTCACCTCTGATTACACATAATTTATTTACATAAATAATTCATCTCACTGTAGTATTTTCATCACATTGTGTCTCAAACACATGTATCTAATTTAGTCACATAAAAAACTGATTTTATTCCAATTGGAATACACACTAAGAGTTGTCTTAATCACTTAGTCTCATCACCAATCTACTCCACAACAACTAATTCTAATTAATTAGTTTTATATTATGTATTCACAAAAACGTACCAACTTCTTTTACCGTTTTTATCATATATTTTACCATTTTTGTACAATAAAATATTCAATTTATTTAGTATTGTACTTATAGTACCTCTCATGTATTATCAAAGACTCTTTTCAAGATAATGTATCAAGAATCAATATCATTTTCAACAACAAGAACATGATGAGATATATTATTACTTTTGAAAATTTAACAATACTTTATTTATTTTTTCTCAACTCTAACATTGCATTCAATGAAATCACAATTGATTACCACACATATGTGTACACAACAATTATTCGCATACAATTAAAAACTTAGATCATGTTTTTTTATTTTCTTAGGATTATGTAACACGACCTTAACAAGATACCCCTACACTTTTAAATAATTCATAATAGAGGAATAACATTCATAACCTAAGCAAGAAACCCCTACACTTTCAAATATTTTATGATATAGAGATTAAATCCTTAAGAAAAACTTATCATTCCTCTTAATTTATATACTCTCACAAAACGGAGAAAACTAAACATATATAGAGGCAAAGAAAATGACATCTTTGTTATATAAACATATTTGTATTATAGTGAATGTCTAATTGTGGAATCCTTTTAGGATATAGTTAGGAATCCTACTTGGGGACAAAGTTAGATTTCCCCTTAAATAAAGAGATTTTCCTTCATAGTAAAAAGAGCTACGAATCATGAATATACTTCAAGATGAATAAGAAGTCTTTTCTCTTCTTCCTATTTTTTCTTGTTCTTGTTTATATAGTTTCATCAACACGTTATCAGCACAATTGTTCTATTCTTAAAGAATTATGATAGAAGACGAGAAAAGTGCAAAAGAGATCTTGCATAAGTCATGCAATAAGGTTCTTATATCTTTAAGGTATGTTTTATCTTTACGTTATAATTATTTATGTGACAGATCTAGAGTTACCATCTAGAGTAAGTATTTGAAGAGGCTTGTCAATTTTTTATACGTTTTATTTTAACCGTTTGGGAAAAGAAATCCTTAATTTATTTTAATAATTAAATAAGCACAATTTAGTGAAATGTATGTTTTCAACCTTTATATGAGGTATGTGATTTATTAATCTATACTTATTAACTACTAATATTGATTATAATAAATCAGTAATTTCACTTTTGTGTGTAGTTATTATGTACGATCATATTAATGATCATCAAAAGTGATAATATTACAATTGTTTTGAAGGCTTGAGGTTGAGCCTCATTGTGGGTAAGACGATGAATTTAAGTTTCATCGCATCAAAAGGGTAAGGCGATGGATTCATGTCTAATCGCACCAAGAGGGGGGTAGGACATCAAGTTCAAGTCTTGATGCATCGTGATATATTAAAGATGTTGAGTTCAAGTCTCACGATTTATGACCTAAAATCTTTTTATATGGATAAGACGTTGAGTTTGAGTCTCAATGCACTATATTGATGATATTTTGACTATTAAAGCAAAAAGTGTGTTTTTGATGAAAAACAGACATGAACCCTATTCAATTGAAAGCTTTCATTCCCTAAAGTGAATGTGATAGTCGTGCATATTATGCCTAAAAGAAGACAAGTAATTGAATAATGCACATGAATAGGGAATGAGGTACAACTATTATAATTTGATATGCACACATGTTTGTGTTCATTCATGAAGAATGAGAACTTTTGATAAATGTTAAAAAAAAAACAGAGCCATTCTCTAAAGTGAATGAGGTGTAAGTCATCATGCTAGTCATGGAAAAGATCGCAACCTTTGGTTGTAGATGTGGTATCATCAAGATTATCTCTGGGCAGACATATGTTAAAGAAAAGTTTCATAATTTATCTTTTGACTTTTATTGGATAATAATTAATGCAATTGAGACACATTCTAATACTAATTCCAATATTGTCTTACTTTTGCATGATTGTATGGGACATCATGAGTCTATAATGAGGTGAATTATAGATAATTTGAATATACATCCATTAAAGAACCTAAAGATTCTTTTAAATGGTGAATTTACTTGTATTGTTTATTATCAAGGCAAGTTGATTGTGAGACCATCATCAATGAAAGTTGAGATTGAATTTCCTGCGTTCTTGGAACGTACACGTAGGAATATTTGTGGACCTATTCACCCACCTACTGAGTTGTTTGGATACTTTATGGTCCTAATAGATGATCCTTCTATATGGGTGTTTATTGTCATCTCGAATTTGATGTTTGAAAAAGTATTGACATAAATATATGATTACAGACATAATTTTTTGATAATCGGATTAGTCTATTCAGTGATGGGATCACGACTCACCTTTAGAAGAGGTAGAGTAATTGAGAAAAAATAAATCTGAAATTTACTCTCGGAGAATTACAGTTAAAATTTGCTCATATAATAGTAATAAATTGGGAATTTACTAAAGCAAAAAGGCACATCTCATAGTAAACTTGGAGTTTACGAATACTAATAATTTTATTATTTGGCATGAATAATTTGATCATCTCAAAGATGTGCATACTGAGTAATCGACATACATTGAAAAACTAGAATGTTCTTTAAGAATGCTTTTGTTGCTTGTTGCCATGACAAGTTGAGTGGATCAACTAATGTTGAGAATAAATCCCTAAATTTTGAAAAGTACTAAAAGTGAATATGATCCCGTTCACCTATCATGTGATACGATAAAGTGATGCATCTATAAAATAATCACATGTGCGTTTGTGTCAACTTGCAATTAGACATTTGCATAATTTTTGTGCAAGATAATTGAGTTAAGAACACAACTTTCAGAATATGTAATCAGGACAATTTATCTTGATAATATTGACAAATATTCAAGCTGATGTGACATTAAATATCTCAGATAGATAGAAAAATCATTACTTATGAAAATAAAGCTACATGTGTTGACCTGAAATATGATACCACATACAAAAGTAATTATACGTATCAGATCAATAAATTATGATTAGCTTTTCTTTCAATTGATTTATGGTCAGGGACCAAATATTTTTCATCTGATTATTTTGGTATGTAGTATATAATCAATGAATATAAAATGATACACGAAGTTTGATTCTCCAAAAGATTGAGATATATGTTAGTTTGTCAACATAAGGGGGAGATTAAAAGCAACACAAGAGTTGTAAATACTCACATTGAATGTCCCTTAAGGATAGAGTCTACGACATGCATGAAACATATAGACTAATCAATTCTAATAAAATAATCCTTGAAAAAGGGGGAGAATCAAAGAATCCAAATGATCATAATAAGGAGACAATGTGTTGTTGAAGAGCTTACGACATAACAATTCATGAAACCTCATGAGAAGGGTACATACCTAAAAATAATGAAGGATGAGATCTCAATAAGTTGTGTCGTATTATGAATCCATGCAAAATGATATATCGCTGACGATATCTTTGATACAATAGCGCTCAATATTGTAAAAGATTATGAGGATATGAATTCTACATCTATTAAAACATGTTGGTGTAGAAATAATTATCAAGTGAAAAGTGGAATGGTGCATCATGGTAAGCGTAAAACTTATTTGACTTGCAATTAGGCACTAGAAGATGTCATACATTTAATATTATTGAATGTTGTCACTTGACAAAATTGATATGAAAATATCTAATGGTTTCAAAATCTAAAGCATATACAAGTTTTTGGAAAACTTGTTTATCATCCTCATAAGGATTAAATAGATTCAAAATGCATAGAGCATATACAAGTATTATTATGCAAGTTGATGACTAGAATTGAAACTCTTGAAGAGTTTTCAAAAGGCAATAGATTATTTGCTTAAAGAAGTTGAAGTAAGGAACTTGCAGAAATATTTGACCCTGAAGGTAATATTCATCAAAGGAGAAAGAAGGAAACATATTTCGTCAAAGTTTTTCTACACTCATGAGCTCCCAAGAATGGTGATATCAACATGCAACATGTTTATTCAAGTAATACTATAATTGATTTATTCACCAAGTCTCTACCAAGTAGAACTTTCAAGAAGACGGTGCACAAGCTTGAAAAACGAAGATTCAGGTCTGTGGATTGATGTTCTCATTAGGGGGAGTTAATATGTGATGTACTCTTTTTGCCTCACAAGGTTTTGTCCCATCGTTTTCCTTGTAAGACTTTTAATGAGGCATCCATAATGCGTATTATTAGATATGTGTACTCTTTTTTCTTCACTAGATTTTCCCCCCACTGATTTTATCTAGTAAGGTTTTAACGAGTTACATAATTTACCGACATTCAATTCAAGGGGGAGTGTTATAAAAATATTTGTATTATAGTGAATGTCTAATTATGTGAAGTCCTTTTAGCATACGGTTGGAATCCTACTTGGGGACAAAGTTAGGTTTTTCCTATAAATAAAGGGGTTTTCCTTCATCGTAAAGAAGATCTATGGATCTTGAATATACTTCAAGATGAATAAGAAGTATTTTCTCTTCTCCCTAATTTATTCTTCTTCTTATTTATGTAGTTTCATAACAATCTTAAATTTTTAAATATTTTAATATTACATATAATAAAAATCTAATTAATGATTTGGCCATATAGCATAACACTTCTCCAAAATAAAATTCAAAAGTTAATATCAAAATGTCAATTCATAGAAATAAGAAATAATTTTCATCACATAAGAGTCATTAGATCACCTTAAATTCAAATAATAATATGACCATTTTTTAAATATTTTAATATTACATATAATAAAAATCATAATTAATGATTTGGCCATATAGCATAACACTTCTCCAAAATAAAATTCAAAAGTTAATATCAAAATGTCAATTCATAGAAATAAGTAATATTTTCATCACATAAGAGTCATTAAATCACCTTAAATTCAAATAATAATATGACCATTAAGACCAATTACATATTCAAGATCTATCCATTTAGTGAAAAAATTCACAATCATCAAACCATACACAAGCATACGTACCACAATGATTATAAAAAGGTAGGCTAACAAGAAAATATATACTCATGTACATGACAACAATAAATAACAATTTAAGAAGCAAAGATGATTTCATTTCTTTTCTTTAAGTTTCACGTCAAAAATTCTCTAGTTTAGAGATGATTTGTTGGTCATGGTCACAATACATAAATAAATAAAAAAAAAAAAAAAAAAACTATTAGCATATCATCAAATTCACATAAAATTTCCGCTCAACTTTTCCTCATAACTATTTCATAAGTACAAATGTAGCACAAATATTAAAAATCATATACCACCTCAGATAATGCCAATATATAGACGTGAATATTTAAGAAGAATTTTTCATTCTAAGAATTTCAATTATTTTTAGAATCACCAGCATATAAAAAAATTTCTTTTTTCCTATTTGGATGTAGGACACATTAATTTTAATTCACACAAATGTGTTCAACTATATATGTTAGAATCTCACACCCAAATTTTCACATATTAGCCACAAGATTCACGTGAGAAAATCCCATAATAATTTATATCATCCGCTTAGTTAAATATACATTTACTTAGCGGGATTATCATTCTCCATACATCTTTTCATTGAGGGACATGATAATTTAATTTACGACATAATAATATATTAAAATCATAAAGAAGCGTGGTACGTACCTTATTAATATGAATACAAATATTCAATTGATCTTCTATTTGTTTTACGAATGAAAATTCGACGTCGCTTTATTACTAGTAAAGACCCAAGAACCATAATAACTTTACCTTCTCTTCAGAGAAAGTGATTTCCCATGATACTTATAAATCAACGTGAGTAGGAAAATTTTAAACGTAATCAGATTGTTTTATCAAAATTTTAAAATTGATTTTCCGTAAAATAAAAGTTAAATATCCTTAAGATTGTTGGAAATCTTACGAAAAATACCTTCTTGATGAACACTTGTACCGAATTCACCAAAACTTGTACTTCACCAATAATTCTTGTAGGAAATTCTCATAATAGCTTGAGGCGTGTCGAGAGACAGTGTCCTTAAAGATATTTCACCCGATATAGGTGTATCCCCCATAATTCAACAAGTTCTTCTAGTATACACTAAGAGCCAGAAACTAATAAAGATATAATAATATAAACCCAGCAAAATATATATAAGAACAAAACGAATCACTCATTGTCTTTTCTCATACTTCTACTCTATAAGAACACAAGAGGCATATATATATATATATATATATATATATATATATATATATATATATATATATATATATATATATATATATATATATATACCCCAATAAATCCATCAACCAACAGTCAAAAGAGTTAAATGGGTACAAGGCTGTTTAATGAGGATTAAAGAAAGGGAATTGATGGCCAATTAAAAGGAAATATGTGTTGGCAACTACCACATTTAGACCAACATTAATACTAATTTTCAAGATAATTAATTGGATATAAACACCTATTTAATATGATGAATATAGAAAATAATATGAACACTTCTTTTTGAGATACTAGAATCATATTTTCAACACTCAATACCTATCCGAGAAAGGTATTTTTGTTTCTGAAGTCACAATAAATGGAAAAGAAAAGGTGATGCCTCGCATATTTGGCTTGTATTCTTGATACTAGTAATGATACATCTCATTTAGAATTAGTTCCAGTAGTAAACAAGTTTTTGAAGGTGTTCCGACTATCGTGATATCGAATTTAGTATTTCCTTGGAGTCGGACACTCGATCTATTTTTATTCCTTCATATTAGAATGCTTCGGTGGAATTGAAAGAACAGTAATAAAAATTGTTGAGTAAGGAATTTACTAGATCAAGTGCATATTCATCGTACTTGGATTCATTTGCTATTATCTTCATCGATGATATTGTGGGGTCCATCCCCATTATCCCATTGTTGACTTCAACAATTGCTGCATGCAATTGTCAAAGGTTGGCAAATTGTAGTGGCAGCAATTGTTGAAAAACACAACAATTGAAAACTTTCGGTGGCACAACTTTGACAAGTTGTGGATGGTGGTGAAATTTGCAGCTGCAAATTTCTTCTATAAAAGGAGCTCATTAGCTCACTTTTTAAACACACCACAAGAAAAAAATACAAAGGAGAGAAAAGAAGAGTGAGGCATCACAGAGAAAAATAATCTGTGAGGAAAAATAGAGAGTGCGAGCGATATTGTAGTGAGGTGGAAAAATCAAAAGAGGGTTATTTCTTTTGAGTGTGTAGTGGTCTTTGGAGTTTTACTCAGACCTACAAGTGTAAAAATCCTTACTATAGTGATATTCATTGCTCCTCTCGGGTCGTGGTTTTTCCCTTATTTAGGAGGGTTTCCACATAAAATCTTGGTGTCATTATTTCTCCTTTTTATTCTCGTTGATTAACCGTATTGTTGTGTTCCGCTTTTATTGATTTTATTACCGCAAATATTATTTCTGTTACGGATTTATTCCCAACAATTGGTATCAGAGCACAGGTTCTGCTCATTTACACAAATATTTTTTGTAGCTTATTGTACTATACTCAGTGGAAAAAAAATGTCTGGAGTAAAGTACGAGGTAGAAAAATTCAACGGTGATAGCGGTTTCTCAATGTGGCAGAGAAGGATGAGAGACTTGCTCATCCAACAGGGTTTGCACAAGGCACTAGGCGGCAAATCCAAAAAGCCCGAATCCATGAAACTTGGGGATTGGAAAGAACTGGATGAAAAGGTTGTCAGTGCAATCAGATTGCACTTAACAGATGATGTAGTTAATAACATCATCGATGAAGAGAGTTCATGTGGCATTTGGACAAAGTTAGAAAATCTATACATGTCCAAAACGCTGACAAATAAATTATACCTAAAGAAACAGTTATACGCGCTACATATGGGTGAAGGTACAAATTTTCTCTCTCATTTATATGTACTTAATGGACTAATCACGCAGCTAGCAAACCTCGAAGTAAAGATCGAGGATGAAGATAAAGCCATAGTACTCCTAAACTCGTTGTCATCTTCCTACGATACTTTAGCAACACCCATTTTACATGGTAAGGACTCCATTGAGTTGAAGGATGTCACATCAGCCCTTCTTCTTAATGAGAAGATGAGAAAAATGCCTGAAAATCACGGACAGGCTCTCATCACGGAAAATAGAGGCAGAAGTTACCAAAGCAGCTCAAGTAACTATGGAAGATCCGGAGCTCGTGGAAAGTCCAAGGTCCGATCAAAATCGAAGGCCAGAAATTGCTACAATTGCGATCAACCAGGACACTTCAAAAGAGATTGTCCAAATCTAAAAAGGAGCAAAGGGGAAAGCAGCGGCCAGAAGAATGATGACAACACAACTGCCATGGTGCAAAATAATGACAGTGTTGTTCTCCTCATAAATGAGGAAGAAGAATGCATGCACTTGGCAGGTGTAGAGTCGGAATGGATGATCGACACAGCAGCATCTTACCATGCCACACCGGTAAGAGATTTTTTTTGCAGATATGTAGCCGGTGATTTTGGCAATGTGAAAATGGATAACACAAGTTACTCAAAGATTGCGGGGATCGGATACATTTGCTTAAAAACAAATGTTGGATGCACATTAGTGTTGAAAGATGTGCGCCACGTACCTGATTTGCGGATGAACTTGATCTCGGGAGTTGCTTTGGACCGAGATGGATATGAGAACTACTTGCAAATCAAAGATGGAGGCTCACCAAAGGGGCATTGGTGATTGCAAAAGGAGTTGCTCGTGGCACGTTGTACAGGACAAATGCAAAAATATGCCAAGGTGAATTAAATGCGGCTCACAAAGAGAATTCTGCAGATTTATGGCATAAAAGAATGGGTCATATGAGCGAGAAAGGATTGCAAATTCTTTCCAAAAAATCACTCATCTCTTTTGCCAAAGGTACAACGATAAAACCTTGTAACTAGTGCTTATTTGGTAAACAACATAGAGTCTCATTTCAGACATCATCTGAAAGAAAGTCGAATATACTTGATTTGATATATTCTGATGTTTGTGGTCCAATAGAGATAGAATCGATAGGAGGTAATAAATACTTTGTTACCTTTATTGATGATGCTTCTCGAAAATTGTGGGTTTATATCTTGAGAACCAAAGATCAGGTGTTTCAAGTATTTCAAAAGTTTCATGCTCTGGTAGAAAGAGAGACAGGTCGGAAGCTAAAACGTCTCTGAACTGACAATGGAGGTGAGTACACTTCAAGAGAATTTGAAGAGTACTGTTCAAACCATGGAATCAGACATGAAAAGACAGTTCCTGGAACCCCACAACACAATGGTATAGCTGAGAGAATGAATCGCACCATTGTTGAGAAGGTGAGAAGCATGCTCAGAATGGCTAAATTACCCAAGACATTCTGGGGTGAAGCAGTTCGGACAGCGTGTTATCTTATCAATCGTAGTCCATCAGTTCCGTTGGAGTTTGACATTCCGGAGAGAGTTTGGACCAACAAAGAGATGTCTTACTCGCACCTAAAGGTGTTCGGTTGCAAAGTTTTTGCACATGTACCGAAGGAGCAGAGAACCAAGCTAGATGATAAATCAGTTCCCTGCAAATTCATCGGATATGGAGATGACGAATTCGGGTACAGACTATGGGATCCTGTAAAGAAGAAGGTCATCAGAAGCAGAGACGTAATCTTTCGAGAAAGTGAAGTTGGAACTGCTGATGATCTATCCGAGAAGGCCAAGAAAAAGAATGGTATAGTCCCTAATCTTGTTACCATTCCTTCTTCTTCTAACCATCCCATAAGTGCAGAAAGTACGATAGATGAAGTTGCTGAGCATGAAAAGCAACCTGATGAGATTGTTGAGCAGGGGGAGCAACTTGGTGATAATACCGAGCAAATGGAGTACCCAGAAGAAGAAGAACAATCTCAAGCTCTGAGGAGATCAGAAAGACAAAGGGTAGAGTCATCCAAATACCCTACCTCAGAGTATGTCCTCATCAATGATGAAGGGGAGCCAGAAAATCTTAAGGAGGTGTTGTCTCATCCAGAAAAGAGCCAATGGATGAAAGCCATGCACGAAGAGATAGGATCTCTACAGAAAAATGGCACATACCAGCTAGTTGAACTTCCAAAAGGCAAAAGACCGCTTAAGTGCAAGTGGGTCTTTAAACTCAAGAAAGATGGAAATGGCAAGTTGGTCAGACACAAAGCTCGATTGATTGTAAAAGGCTTCGAACAAAAGAAAGGTATTGATTTTGATGAAATTTTTTCACCTGTTGTCAAAATGACTTCTATTCGAACTATTTTGAGCATAACAGCTATTCTAGATCTTGAAGTGGAGCAATTTAACGTGAAAACTGCATTTCTTCACGGAGATTTAGAAGAAGAGATTTATATGGAACAACCAGAGGGATTTGAAGTATTTGGAAAGAAACACATGGTGTGCAAATTGAATAAGAGTCTTTATGGGTTGAAACAGGCCCCAAGGCAATGGTACAAAAAGTTTGACTCCTTCATGAAAAGTCAAACGTACACAAAGACCTATTCTGATCCATGTGTATACTTCAAAACATTTTCTGACAACAATTTTATTATTTTGTTGTTGTATGTGGATGACATGTTAATTGTAGGACAAGACAAAGAGCTGATTGCAAAGTTGAAGAAAGATTTGTCCAAGTCATTTGACATGAAAGACTTGGGCCCAGCACAATAAATTCTAGGGATGAAGACTGTTCGAGAACGAACCAAAAGAAAGCTGTGGCTATCTCAAGAGAAGTACATTGAACGTTTCAACATGAAGAGTGCTAAACCTGTTAGCACGCCTCTTGCGAGTCATCTGAAGTTGAGCAAAAAGATGTGTCCTACAACAAAAGAGGAGAAAGAGGGAATGGCTAAAGTTCCTTATTCTTCAGCTGTGGGGATTTGATGTATGCGATGGTGTGTACAAGACCTGATATTGCTCATGCAGTTGGTGTTGTTAGCAGATTCCTTGAAAATTCTGGAAAAGAACACTGGGAGGCAGTTAAGTGGATACTCAGGTACCTAAGAGGTACCACAAGAGATTGCTTGTGTTTTGAAGGATCTGATCCAATCTTGAAGGGCTATACTGATGCTGATATGGCAGGTGACCTCGATAATAGAAAATCCACTACTGGATATTTGTTTACATTTTCAGGGGGAGCTATATCATGGCAGTCAAAGTTACAGAAGTGTGTCGCACTCTCTACAACTGAGGCAGAATATATTGCAGCTACGGAAGCTGACAAAGAGATAGTATGACTGAAATGATTTCTTCAAGAACTTGGATTGCATCAGAAGGAGTATGTCGTCTATTGTGACAGTCAGAGTGCAATAGACTTGAGCAAGAACACCATGTATCATGCAAGGACGAAGCATATCGACGTGAGATATCACTGGATTCGTGAAAAGATAGAGGACGGATCTATGCAGGTCATGAAGATCCCTACTAGTGAAAACCCTTCAGATATGCTGACCAAGGTGGTATCAAAAGACAAGTTTGAGCTATGCAAAGAACTTGTCGGCATGCACTCAAGCTAGAAACCTAGAGCTACCTCGTTCAGGTGAATGGGACTGGAGGGGGAGATTTGTGGGGTCCATCCCCATTATCCCATTGTTGACTTCAACAATTGCTGCATGCAATTGTCAAAGGTTGGCAAATATAGTGGCAGCAATTGTTGAAAAACACAACAATTGAAAACTTTTGGTGGCACAACTTTGACAAGTTGTGGATGGTTGTGAAATTTGCAGCTGCAAATTTCTTCTATAAAAGAAGCTCATTAGCTCACTTTTTAAACACACCACAAGAAAAAAATACAAAGGAGAGAAAAGAAGAGTGAGGCATCACAGAGGAAAATAATCTGTGAGGAAAAATAGAGAGTGCGAGCGATATTGTAGTGAGGTGGAAAAACCAAAAGAGGGTTATTTCTTTTGAGTGTGTAGTGGTCTTTGGAGTTTTACTCAGACCTACAAGTGTAAAATCCTTACTATAGTGATATTCATTGCTCCTCTCGGGTCGTGGTTTTTCCCTTATTTAGGAGGGTTTCCACGTAAACTTTTGGTGTCATTATTTCTCCTTTTTATTCTAGTTGATTAACCATATTGTTGTGTTCCGCTTTTATTGATTTTATTACCGCAAATATTATTTCTGTTACGGATTTATTCCCAACAGATATTTGATATTCTCTTGTAGCAGGGATGAGCACGAGCATCAGTTGAAAACTGTGCTTGAAAATATGAAGAAGAATAAGTTTTATGCAAAAAAAATTAAGTGTGAATTTTGTCTTGGTTTGATAACATTTTTGAGATATGTAGTGTCTAAGAAGGGTATTATAGTGGATTCTAAGAAGACTGAATTAGTTAGGAATTGAGTTAGATTTACTTCAATTATGATTCAGAGTTTCTTAGGGCCTACATGTTATTATAGATGATTCGCGTAGGGGTTCTCATCCATTACATTGCATTGACTAGACTAACCTAGCTAGAAGGAAGTGACTTTTCAGTAGTATGATGAGTGTGAAGTGAGTTTTAAAAAGATCAAATTTTATTGATTACTATTTTGATTTTGACTCTAATTATGAGTCCGGAGCCTAAAGGGTGAAAAATGTTAATAAAATTTCCAAAATGGTATATGAAAATATTTTTTAAAAAAAATGATAAAATCGCTAAGGAAGCAGCGATTTTGTCCGCCGGAGTTTTGGATAAAAGCTGCTATTGCAGCGATTTGTACATTTGCATTTTAAAAAAAAAAAATTAAAACAAATAGCTGCACTTGCAGCGATTTGCATAATATATATATCTTTTTTAATTTTTACATAATATTATTTTTTTTAATTTTAAAACAAATCGCTGCACTTGCAGCGATTTACATAATATTTTTTTAAATTTTTTAAAGGAAACGCAGAGCAGCGATTTGACCAAAGCATATTAAAAATATTATGACCAAAGCATTTTTGATATTGTGGTATTAGTATTATGTAATATTTAATATTAAAATTATGTTTTGGTCTATTTTTTTTGTTTTTAATTTACATAATGTTTTTAATATGCTTTGGTCATAATATGGGTGCAGTGATTTGTTTTAAAATCAAAAAAAATATATATTATGTAAATCGCTGCAACTGCAGCGATTTGTTTTAATTTTTTTAAAAAAAAATGCAAATGTACAAATTGCTGCTATAGCAGCGATTTTCCAAAACTCCGGCGGACAAAATCGCTGCTTCCTCAGCGATTTTAAGCGATTTTACCATTTTGGTAAAAAAATATTTTCATATACCGTTTTGAAAATTTTGTTAACATTTCTCACCCTTTAGGCTCCGGACTCCTCTAATTATGGAGGGAGACATTTATATTGTATATTTTGATACTTATTGAATTGATCTTGGTTGTGTATTTATATAGAAAGGGGAGATAATAACATATGTTTAGAGGTAGTTGAAGGTTCATGAGAAGAATTATCTACCCACGACTTAGAGTTGGCAGTTATAGTATTTGTACTGAAGATTTGAAGGCATTACTTTTATGATGTGCATTATGAGATGTTCAAGGATCATCGTAGTCTCCAATTTATATTCAATCGTAGAAATCTCAATTTGATACAACAGAGATAATTAGAGTTGCTCAAGGACAATGAAGTGACTACCATATACGATTTGGGCAATGTAAATGTGATAGTATATGCCTTAGGTTGAAAAACGACGAGTAAGGTAATATACTTTTGTTACACATGAGGAGCGTCCTTTGATTACGGATGTCAGTACTTAGAAATTTCTTTGTAAGACTTGATATTTTAAAATATGATAGAGTTTTCGCTTACATGGAGGTTAGGTAGTCCTAATTGGAGCATATTCGGATTCAACAATTTAGTGATGGAAATTTTTGAAAGATTTGAGACAAGGGCGACAAGGAGAAGACAAGGAGGACATTTATTATGGTGAGGGAGTTTTGAGGATAAAGATCATACTTATGTTTTTTAGATAGGTGAATTGACTAGACTGATCATGGAGAAGCCCCATAGTTTAAGATATTCTATTCATCTGAGGACTATTAAAATGTATTGTTTATCATCAAGTATGAACACCAAAATCCTTGATGTGTGACTCAAAGGATTTCATACCTGAGGGGAAGTGGAAGAAGATTGCTATGGACCTAGTGGTAGGGTTGTCATGTACCTTAGGTATGTTGGATACTATATGAATCATTGTGGATTGATTGACCAAGTCTGCATGTTTCATATCGATTCATATTATTTATAATTTAAAGAATTTAGCCAAAATATATATTCGGGAGATAGTTCAATTGCATTGGGTGCCTATTTCTATTATTTCAGATTGAGGTACACAATTTACATTTCATGTAGGTCTATATAGGTCTATATAGAAGGAGTTGGGTACTCGGAAAGATCTTACTACAACCTTTTACCCTCATATTGATGGTTAGTTTGAATAGACTTTTCAATTCCTTGAGAACTTCTTACAAGCGTGAGTGATCGACTTTGGTGATCCTTAGTATTAACTTTTGTCTTTAGAGGAGTTTGCATACAATGACAGTTATCATTCGAGCATTGAGATGACACCATTCAAGATTTTTTATGGTAGAAGATGTTGATATTTAATTGATTGGTTTGATGCATTTAAGGTTAGGCCGTGAGGTACAAATATGTTGAGAGAGTCCTTTGGTAAGATCAAGTTAATTTCAGAACGGGCTTCTCACAACTCAGAATAGGTAAACGAGTTTTGCAGATCGAGAGTTCCTCAATTTGAAGTTAATGGTTGGAGAGCGGGTTCTACTAAGGGTTTCACCTATGAAGGGTGTGATGAGATTTGTAAGGAATAGAAAAGTTGAGCTCATGGCATATTGTTTTTTTTTAGATTGTTCAGCATATTGGCGGGGTGGCTTACGAGTTGTATTTTCCACCTGATTTGTCGAGTGTTCACCTTGTGCTTCATATTTCAATGTTGAATAAGTACCATCAAAATGGGTTTTATGTGGTTCAGTTGGATTTAGTGTAACTTGATCAAAATCTGACTTTTAAGAAAGAACTGGTTATTATATTAGAGGCAAAAGGCATAAATTTCTCCTAAACTTGTCACGAAAAGTCAGTTACACGTTTATACTATTGTGATGACCTATTACACACGTGAATTACTAAAAGTGAATTTATTTCAACTTCACACACAAACGACAGTCACATGATGAGAAAGTGTTTCACACTCGCGTCACGTCACCATGTCACTACCACATCAATAATTATGTTAGATTTAATAATGAAAAACTCATATCACCCAATTTCTTCTTCTTCCCTATACACCATCAAACCCACCATTAAACCACTACCATTGTTGCTATTATCATCAAATTCACTTCTCCACCACCATAAATTTCACCACCCATAATCAGATTTACCACTGTAATCTTTCCACAACCATTTCCATTATAAAAAAAATCGATAACAAACATCATAAATTTAATTAGATTCACCATCGGAACTATATTACTATAATTGAAATTCAACACAATCATAACTATTAATTCACCATCCATATCAAAATCGCGAGTTTCATTATCATTATCGAATAAAAAGTCATACCACCACTAATTTTTCACCCATCACCAAATCCACCACAAAAAATTATCACAATATACAAATTTCATTCAAGCTCAAAGAGGAGAATTGTGAAAACTTGCAATATTATTTTTGCAAAGATTTTAGTCAGACAATTGAAAAACTAGTGTTCGATTTACTATTACTGATTTTGAAGAAAATCTAGAGAGGATTTTTTCTCAGGGAGAAGAAAGATCTATGAACATACATTAAAAATTGAATTTTGGAGAATAACCTAGAATCTTTTTACACAAAAAAGGCAAGATCTGAAAAATTTCTTATTTCAAATGCTCACAACCAACAAAAAATACAAAAATTAATTGAAAATTCGTTCTTGACTTGACGAATTTGATGTGGGAATAGTAAGGATTAACAAATTTTAGAGGCCTCGCCGAAAATTTTCCGAACAGCGAACCTAACTTATTGAACAACTTCGCAATTTTGCAATGAATTTCTATTTTTCTCTTGGAAATTTATCATGAAAAAAATATTTTTCACATTAGCCATACCAAAAAGAGTGTTTCTGATAAGAAAAAATGGAGGAAGAAGAAAGGTAGGATAACGCGAGGAGAAGGGAGGGGTGGAAAAACTTTGCCTTTTTCTTTACTCAAATGTGCCTTTTTTTAATTTTTTTTATTTAATTTGATGTTCATGTCATCTTTGAGGGTGGTATTAAATTCATTTTTGAGTAGTATAAGTGAGTAATAGGTCATCTCAATAGTTTAAGCGTGTAACTGACTTTTCGGTACAACTTCAAGGGTGAATTTATATCTTTTCTCTTATATTGGATAGACAAATTTGAAAGTTGAGCTCGAAGGAAATTATTTCAATAAGGGTTCAATGGAAGCATTATCTATTTGAGGAGGCTACTTAAGAGTATGAGTTGGACATGTGGATCAGATACCCCTTTATGTTTTAAACGTTCAATTGTTTTTATTTATTTTACTGTTCGAGGACGAATATTTGTTTTAGTGGTAGCTGAGGTAACGACCCACTAGGTTGTTTGAGCACTATACCTCTTTCTCTCATAAAAGTCTCTTTTCGTAAATATTAAATTGGATTTTGACTATTCAATTAACTAGAATTATTTAACCGTTGGATATTCTTTTAAATAATTAATTTTATTGATGGTTAATGGGCCAAGTCCATAATTTATTGAAGTATAACTTATATAAATCTCATAGCGGAGTAAATCACATCATATCCCTACTATTTTTCTAATTACAATAATTCCTAAATTTCTAAACAATCTAGATACATAATGCACTATCCCGATACATTAATGTTGATACATCATGTATCAAGCTATTACGTTAAAAAAGGAAAAAAAACTAATCAAAATTACAGAAATTACGCTTACAGGATTCATCTTAGTGTGAATCACTTAGTTACAAATCCTTAAGGAACAAACAAATGCAAAATTCAATTTTTTCTCCCTATTCATCAAAGAACAATTCAAATTAAATTTAAATTTGTCAAAAAATTGATAAGATACATAATAAATAGTTGTTGGACAAACAATTTCTTTTGTGTATCTCAAATTCACCATTGTAATAGATCGATGAGATGAGGAAAAACTTGAAAATCTGATACATAGTAGAAGAAATCACAAGATGTTAGTTCTGTTGCTTGGCCTGCCCTTCGTCCCTTCTCCATCGTGGACACCACAACAAGAGATGATCAAAGAATCCACGATCATGCCAATTTGAATATCATCCATCTTATGCAAACCTTATGATTTTTGGAACATTGGATGGTGAAGTAACTGTTATCAACCATGAGCGTTAAAAATTGTCAGTTATATTTCCTCACTTAGAGCAAGGAACTGGTTTATGCTGGCTCAAAAATTATTGACAATGGGACTCAATCCCTCGACTATTGTAACAGACTAACACAATTTATAATTCAAAATTCTTCTTCTCATTCTTCCAAAAAAAAATCTCAATTATTGAATCAAACTTGTCAACAAATTGTATTGATACAACATATGAACATGTCGATCTTGTTGAGACATTTCAGAATTTGAGAAAGTGGGTGATGTAAGAACTATACAAAAGTGATGAAATTGTTATTGATCGAAATATTAATTTTGTGAATCTCAATTCTCAAATCAGCCATTGCAACTGAATTAGAAAGTGATGAGTTGAGGAAAAATTTGAAGATCTGATATACCGCTGAGATGAAGAAATAAGAGTCTATGTTTTAATGTATCCTATATGCATTGATACAACAGATAAAAAGACCGAAGAGCTGCATAACTTTGATGGATCATTCATACCTTTTATAATGTTGTGTAATTATTTTTTGAATTTTGTTTTCGAGATGGATAGATTTATCAATACATTATTATTTATGTTTCTTCTTTAAATTGATAAGTATAGTATTTCTACTAGATACATTAAATAAGTAGTTTTTTCACATAAGATTTAGTTTTAAAATCAATACATTACTATGTGGTAGTTGCTAGGTATCAAATACAGTTATTATAAGTTCGAATTTATGTATCATGTCTAAAAAATTGTGTATCTGTTCATGCAAGAATAGAATGTTGAGTATCAGATACATTCTATCATGTATCAACTGTATGATTTAGTAGATATACTATTGTGTTCCATAAAATTGTGTATCTATCACATAATTTGTGCAGTTGTGTTTGATAAAAAGTTATATTTGATATTAGCGCTGTTTAAAAGACAGAATATTATATACATGATTCACTATGTTGTATATCTAATACATGATTTAATATATGTATTATTGTGCTTCATATTTATTGTATCAGGTATATAGCTGCAAGATCTTCTTATTTTGCCTTAAACTAAACAAACTTTTAATAATAAAATTTATGTATCACCAGTTATGAATCTGATACATATTTGTGTGACACTTTAATGTATCATGTAAGTTCATAAGCATCAGATGCATTGTTGTGTGTCATGTCACTATTATGTAGTCATGACATGTGTTATTTATCATTTTCTTAATCATTTTATTAGTTTTCTATGTAGTGGAATTTATTTACCACACATGTGTAGCTATGAAAATAGTAAGATTTATGTATAACAACTATGATTTGGTATTCTGTACAAATATATATTCTTGTAAATTTGAATAAGGTAAAAGATATATAGCAATACCTGATACATGATGAATGATACATTTGGTAGAATTTTTGTATAGAGTATCTAAAATAATTGAAGTTATGTATTAGAACTTATATTTAAACACGATATACAAATAAACGCATTATACATTAATTTATGAAACAAAATTAAATACATACATTAAAAGTCTAAACTCATATGTATCAGAAAAGATGAACAACAAAAAATCGAAATAAAAAATCAACAATCTTGTCCCAGTCATCTGGTGAAGCAACTATGAAACCACCAGGACACCTACAGGGAAGATCTCCATCATTACAAACTTCATAAAGTCCACAAGTTCTATATTGGTCATATATATCCTTATTCAGAGTCTTTAGTTTCTCCCAACAATTGGTAGAATTATAGTCCATCTCAAGAACTGTATTTTCATCTGATCAATAAAATTATCAAACTCGAGGTGTTCTTAACTTCGATGGTGAAATAAATTGTGTCCATACCGACATAAAATATTGATTTGAATTCATGGTTATTCATGAGGGTAGAAGCACCACTGAATCTTTGTCCATTCCAACTGATAAAGACATGTTTGTGAAGAATACTTAATTTGAAATTGATGAAGTTAAGCGTGATTTTGGAAAAGTTGGCGTAATTTTGGGAAAATTAAGTGTTGTGGATGGAGAGTTTGAGGAATTTATTGGATATTAAAAGAGAGAGTGAGGAAAATAGGGATTTTTGTAATATTTTTAAATAGTAGGAGATTTAGAAAATATGATTAATTAAGTTGTTTATTTAAGTAATTATTCCTTTATTGAAAATCCTCCAAGACTTGGTATATGGGTAACAATAAATTAGATCTTCAAGAAATATACAGTTATTTTTTTATTTTGAGTCTTTGTACGAATCCATTTCGGTGTCGACAATCAGATTTCAGGTAACCTAATTAATGCTCTCAATTTCAATCACATATACTGTCCATCTGGTGAATATATAATTACTGCTTGATTGATGGATCACTTTCCTGTAAAATCTTTAATTGATGGTGTAGATTGATTATTGTGGATCTATAGATGTAGAATCAATTTGGGTGTGTTTAGTTTCTGTATCATCAAAAATTGAAACTTTAGCTTTACAGATTGATGATTATCTATTTTGGTGTATGTTTATGATGGATTGTACAACACATATCTAACTTTACTTTTGGATTTTATCAAGAAACAGGACCTGGGTACTAGGTGTAGGAGGACCTTTGCATAGTGCAAAATTTCCATCCAAGATTGATCCTTGAGAATGTATAGTCTGCATTGGGTGTTACTTTTTTTTTGTATGTAAATATAGAAATAGATCTTGTTACTAATGCAAAAATTGGGTATTTGTATCTGTTAAGGTATATAGCTATTAGTATGTCCTTCAAGAGTATGATTCAGGACATGAAAGATGAGTTTGAGAGATTTCTCAAAAAGAATTTCATTCTAGGTCACATAAGGTGGTTTAGGGCTATACCGTGACACTCGATGCTTTAAGGCAAACTTGTTGGGCTAATATGTCGCCTGAGCTATTGAGATATGCACTAATGATGATTGAGTCTGATCTGACTAGCATCTAAGAAGAAATTGATATGCTCAATCTTCTCAGATTGGATTGAGAATTTTTCTCAGACACCAATCAGAGTCAGACACCTCAATCCTCATTAGTACATCTCTCAATAGCTCAGGCGACATATTAGCCCAACAACTTTTCCTCAAAGCATCAAATGTCATGGTACAATCCTGAAAACCCCTATATGACCTAGAGTGAAATTCTTCTCGAGAAATGCTCTTAAACTCATCCTTTATGTCCTGAAACATACTCTTGAAAGACATGTTAACACCTATATCTCAACTAATAACAAACACCTAATGTCCACAACGGTAACAAAATCTCTTTCTATACTTACAAATCAAAAAAGTAACACCCAGTGCAACCTACACTTTTTCAAGAATCAATCTTGAATGAAAAATTTGTAACATACTAATAATCCTCCTTCACCTAGTACCCAAGTCCCGCTTCTAAAGTCAGTTGTATCGTACAATCCACCATAAACATACACCAAAATTGATAATTAGTCATATGTAAAGAAAAAGTTCCTTAAAGAAGGTGTAAAATAAACATGTAAGGTGTAAAATAAACATGTGATTGAAGTGTTATATTGGAATACATACAAGTGCAGAGATATTGAGATATTAAATGTGGCAAGAAAAGGTAGTTTGAGAAATATAGATACCTCCATAATCTGCCCCATCCATGTACTGCTTCTCTTGCAATTAATTACTGCAATAATTAAACAGTTGCCATTTTCCTCATTTCATTTTCCCATTTGGTACAACATTCAACAAACATATTAATGACAAGTGTAAACAGTAGCTCACAAAGACTTTCTCTTTCACCCTTATTTCAATTTTGGTCTTGGTCTGGTTTTAAAAGAGTAATTGTTTTCTAAATTCAAATTTAATTTCATTTATACTTTCAACTTACACTTAGCAATGAGTATTTATAACGTATTTAAGATTATAAGTTTAAAAAAGTTATAGCAAATTTTATGACATGTTGAATTTTCATAATTTTTTTCATGCTTAATCTAATATATATTTTCTCCAGTTTAAAATAATTGAATTGTTAGAATGTTTCATAACCTTTACGAAAAGAAGATTAGGATATAAATTACACATTACTTTCCATTTTTGTCCTTATTAATTATTGTCAAATTAATTTTTAGAATAATTCAAAGCAATTAAAGTTTCTTGAATTCATCCCATAGAAAATTCAAATGAAGAGTAAAATTGAAGATTTCTAAAGATAGTCTTGAAAGTTGAACAATTCAGTTAATTTGAAATTTAAAAAGGGACCAAACTACTAACTTTATCAAAATTTTAAAAATATTATTTTAAGTCCTTAAGTTTTAAAATTAATAGTTTGGTCTCTTTTTATTAATGTTAAAAACAAGAAAATAGAGGAGAAAAAAAAGAGACCCACTTGTCCCTTTTTTTAATTGAAAACTTAAAGAGGCATTCTTACCTCATTTTCTAAGGTTATAACAAGAGAAGAGAATAGAAGAGAAGAGAAGAGAAGAGGGTTTCTGTGAATTGAGGATGGTTGGACCACAGAGGCCACAGTTCGTTCTCTTTGGATCCTCTATTGTTCAGATCAGTTACAGCAATGGCGGTTGGGGTGCTATTCTCTCCGACATTTATGCCCGCAAAGTATCTTTCTCTCTTTTCTACTATTTGTTTGTTACCACTTCATGTTTTGCTATTTGTTTGTTATTCTGGAAACTATGCTGGGTGGTTGGGGTTACAAAAATAATCAACACTACTGCTTAAACAAACAAGGAATAATATACCAATTATATTTATCATAATGACACAATCAACTATGCTGGTTGCCAAAATGAGTTGTTCTGCATCTTGTGTAGACTCACATCCTTTTCACAAGTAACCTAGTTGTAGTAAATTACATTTCTAATGTCTAAATAATGGAGTATTCCAAAACTAGTTACTTGCCTATCATTACCCTACTACTTCCATACTCAGGGGTCCTTTGGTTTGTTATAAATAATCCAAGACTACCTAATACCTCCGACCAAATGCAGGCATTTTATCCCAAGATTATTATACCTTATATCTCACACCTAACGACTCCTAGGTTTAAAGTCATACATAGCTTTCCTTTCATCAAGTTTGATAACCTACATTGAAATGTTTCTTGTGCTTCTCATCATTCTCACACTTCACTGAATTCCGATATCAATGAGCCAGTGAGAGGTGCCATGTGTTTATAATGAAGTAGGTGCTCGCCTTATGGTTCTCAGTCCTCTTTCGCCGAAATGCCTTTTAAAAAGATTTTCTCTTAGCATCGGTTATCTTCCTGGAGCGGAAGACTAGTGCCAGATCAAGCATCCTCATTTTCTCTTTACTAGTTTGGAATAGTAGGTATCCCTGCTCCATATATTTTTTTAATTGTTATCATAGGGTCTTGAATGTTAAGTTAAACATCTGTTTTTTCTCGGTGTTGGAAACTTAACTTTTCCAGCATTGTCCATTTAGTGATTTTTTTGATGTTGGAGTAAATTAATTGAGATATAATGGATGAGAGTTTCATTTGATGATGAATCTGATGACTGCAATCTGTTTTGTATGTCTTGTTTTGGTATTGGCTCCATGTTACTTGGGGAAATTTGAAGTGCTCTCTTGTTGTGATCTTAAAAGTGCTTGTGTTGAAGTTTTCAGGTTCAACATTTACTGTAAAGTACCTCTTATACAAAGCTGTGTCTCATCACTCATGCACTAACGAATCCTGGCTTAAGCTATTAACATCACAGTTCCATTAACTTACGCAGTGAGTCTTGATTTAGTAGAGATTAGAGAGTAATACCTTCTACTATACTGTAGGCGGACATATTATTGCGAGGTTACTATGGTTGGAACTCAAGACGTGCTATACAGGTCCTTGATCAAGTGTTTCCAAAGGTATTGCATCTTGCTCCCCAATATCTCTGAATGTTCAATTCATGTGAAAGTTTAAGTATAGCTGGTTTGGTTAGACGCTCCCTTTGCCTGATTTCTTCTTTTATTGACAGTTAAAAGACTGATTAATACTGCTGTTTGAACAATCCTTTTCCCCAAGAAATAGTGCTATTTGCGTTAGAACTTAGCTATGCGTTTTGGTTCATATCATCTGACTATCAGAACATTAACAATGTCTTCTTGGATTTTTATTGTCGAGAGCTTTTAAGAATTGAGAATGTCCTGTAGAAACCTACTTGTGTTTTTTTAAAGATATCTCATCTGGACATCTGGTATTGGACGACATCTCCTATATACTAACTTTTGACTTCTTAAAATGGTGTTTTTCCTCTTCCAGGATGCAACTGTTCAGCCTACATTGGTGATTGTTTACTTTGGTGGTAATGATTCAATGGGACCTCATTCATCTGGATTGGGTCCTCATGTACCTCTTCCAGAGTACATTGAGAACATGAGAAAAATTGCAACTCATCTCAAGGTATCTTATTTTACTACAATAATGTCCTTTTCTTTTGTTTTCGAGCTGCCTGTTTGCTATTTTTATCTATAAAAACATGAATAGTTAGCTGCCTCAAGAGAACACAACGCCTTTAGATACGTAATATTCGAGAAATCTTGAAATCATTTCACTTAGTTATATACATTGGATTTCACTTACTTTAAACAAACTACAGTAATTATTTTTTTTGAGAAAAAAAATATAAAAAAATACAGTAATTATTGATCCCTGAATTTTTCTTTTTCTTGTTTTCTTTTGGCGGGGGTGGTTAGAGCCTCTCAGAGAATATTCGCATAATTTTTCTCAGTTGTCCACCTGTTGACGAGGCCAGAATTCGTGAAAATACAAGGTAATTCGATAACCATCATCAATATCATGTTATCTTTTACATTTTTGCTGTACTTATTTCCAAATTCCAGTCTCTGAACTGCATTTTGCCCTTTTTCTGATTAATGAAAAACAATTTCATCTCCTTTGGAAACAGTGCATATTTCAGTGAGTTGGTTCGAACAAATGAATTGTGTCGACAGTATTCTGAGGCCTGTATAGAGCTATGCAAAGAGATGAATCTGAAGGTTGTTGATCTTTGGACAGCACTTCAGAAAAGAGAAGATTGGTTGACTGCTTGTTTCACGTAAGTCCAGCTAACTATGTGTTTGTGCAAGTTGTATCTCTACCAAATTGAGAACCTCTGCGATCATTGAACTGTTTCTTTCCTAAATTTCAGTTAAATTCTTATCTTCTTGTGTTGTTATGAAGATGAAATAAGCTTCCCCTTTTAGTTAATTGGTTTGTCTTTGACTCAAAAGTTCTTTTATAATTATTTATCTCTAAATATTGTTTCTGACTGGTTGGAAAATAAGTTTTGAGATGTTCAGCATTACAACTGAAGATCATGTGAAAATCTTTGTACACTAGATTTGTGGTATTTATTAGCATCACCCACAGAAATTGAACTTCCAGCATTGTCTCATAGCTCTAGTTGTATTTTCTGAATACCTCCTCCAGAAAATACCATGAAATCAGTTTATGGAAGTGCTATACATGACATAGCAAGTTGTAGTTGGATCGAAGTATTTTATTTCCAGTAGTTTGTTCAAGAATGCTGAGTTATGTTCACTATACTAGTGACAGTATCTTTTTGTATCTGGTTCCTGACGAGGAATATTGTGTGTCGGTGATTATAGAGCAATCATTTCTCCATTCCCAGTTTCTCATTTTTTCCAGAGGAAACAAGGGCATAGTTTTTGAATTTGTTTGATGTGTTTTATACAGGGATGGGATTCACTTAGCGGAGGAGGGGAGTAAAATAGTTGTTGAAGAGATCCTCAAGGTGTTAAAGGAAGCTGAGTGGACACCTAGTTTACACTGGAAATCAATGGCAACAGAATTTCCTGAAGATTCTCCTTATGATTTGGTTTTAGCAGATGGTAAAACCACAATAAACCCATCTGACTGGACTTACCATCGACAAATTCAATGGGATTAGATTTCCCTTGAAACATAAAGCTTCACAATGTATCCTATATTTTTCCTTTTCATTCAAATGCTAATTTGTTACTTCTTTATTCATAAAATATATTGAAATTACTTTTGGCCCAACTAGGCCTTTAGTTAATAAATAATACTATATCTAGTGTTTGTGATTATGTGATTGTATCTTCTATTTTAGGAATGGACAATGTAGCACTTTTGTTCCACAAGTTGGAGATGGAATATGTGTAATTGTGTAATTGCTTTCCCAATGCTTTGGTAAAGATATCTGTCATTTGATCCTTGCTTGCTATGTATTTTGTGTTAACTATACCTTCTTGCAATCTTTCTTTCAAGAAAGGGAAAAGACAAAAAAAAAAAAAAAAATTGAACTTCGTCCGAAAATTCACTTTAGCACTTAAACTATACGGACGTTTAAATACCCCCCTTAATATCTTTTGAAATGAATTAAAAATCACCTTGAGATTATTATCCTCCTCTCACTTGAATATCATAGCCATGTAAGTGTCACAACAACGTCATATCAGCACCACGTCATTAATTATTTTCACCATTTTTCTTTAACACTTTTTAATTAATTTACACTAATTAATTAATTCAAAGAGCATTTTCTAAAATTAAAATTAAACATGTTGACCCATTTTTATTTTACCCCATACCCAGCCCCCACCCACCCCCTTACTTCTTTCTTCTTCCTTCTTCTTCACCATTTCTAAGGGCATCTCCAACCCAATCCTCTATTTTACTCTATAAATGGAGAATAGAGGGTGATTCAGAGATGGGTTGAGTGCTCATTTTCTATTTTACTCTCCAAATATAGAGAATGGAGAGTAAAATTGAGGTGGGTTGGAGATGGTCTAACTCTTCAATGTTCATTTTTCCCCTTTCCATATTTTCGAACTACGTTCACCATCCAAACTCCTTTCATCGTAACTTTCAAATCACCGCCGAAGCTCCATTACTAGATTCTCCAAAACATCAATAAGAACCGAATCACCACTTCGCCATCACTTTCTTCCGTAAAACACCATTAATAGTGAGCTTCGAAGCTCTTCGACGGAGCAACAAAACAACAACAATCAGCCTGTTCTCTTTCTTTCGCGTCTTATTTGGTAAACCTCCAACACCGGAGAGATAAAGGATCTACCATCACTGCCTTCGTCTTTGAAAAAATCAAAAATCAAAAAAATCACTGATTCTACCTTCGCAAAGTCCGGTAAACTAGCAAGTTTTTTCCTTCGGTGAAAATCGATAAAATTTATATGTGTGAAATTGACGTCAATAATTAGATGGTGGTGCTGGATTTTGTGGATTACTAAAGAAATTGTGAAATTGAAGTAGTTAATAGAGTTAAAGTGAAGATGGAGGAAAAAATGATGCTTCAATGGGAAAGACAATAAAATAAAGAGAATAAAAGTTAAAGTTTTTATGGGCCAATAAAATTATTCATATATTTTAATATAAGTTAATATATTAAGAAAAGAATATTTAAAATATTTATTATATATTGACCAATAAAAATATGTCATTTGTATGATTTTATAATATTTTTTTTTTTAACTCCTTCACACGCTATTAGGAGAGTGAACTAACTCTCTTTGCTATGTCATCCTCTAGGGTGATTTATAATTCATTTCAGAGATATTAAGGGTGGCATTTAAACGCCCGTGTAGTTTAAGTGCTAAAGTGAATTTTCGGACCAAGTTCAGGAGTTTTTTTTAATGTATTTTCCCTTCAAGAAATGACAATCTTACTCTCTGTTTTGTCTGTTCATGATAGGTAGGATTTGAGGTAATTTGTACTCTCTCTTTAATTATTTGTTCACTTTTTTTTAATTATTTCTAGTTACTTGTTCATTTTGACAAATTAAGAAAGACCAATTTCTTTTATCTATTATACCCTCAATTAATTATTTTGAAAAAGATAAAACTTCTAGAAAATCTTAAGTTTTTAATTGCGCAAACTAAATGAATCTCACTAGTATAGATTCTAGTTAGTAAGATTCCCCATAGTTTCAATTATTACTTCTACCATATTTTGTGCTTAGGAAACATGAGCCTGAATCCATCTGCAGAATTTTAAATTTGAGATATATATTTTATTTGTTTCTCTTGTTTAAATTAATTGATTGTAACTAATTTTCTTAATTAGAGGAGTGATTGGGGATTTTCATAATATATGGACAATCAATTCTGGAAATTTAAATTAATCAAATCCCTTAATATAAGACAAAAATTCAAGGAGAGTATTTATGTTTAATTAATTAAATTTTATTATTCTTTGAAATAATAAATCATTAATATTATTAATAAAAGATAAAAACATGTATATCTTGGTCATGTAATTTGATTAATTTTATTTTATTACTCTTAAAAATATAAATTAATTAATTTGATGTATTTATTATCAATATATGATGTATTCAACAAACTAAATACTTAGATGCATGAATATCATACAAGTACATTCATATGTATCATAGAAGTATCTAGCATTAATTTCATGTATCTATTTATATTATCTAATATTATTTCATGTATCTTTTTATATGTATAATTTGATGTATCAAATATTAGTTTCCTACTTCATATCCAAAAATATGTATCTCATATACATAGTAAGAATATACATATAATTGTATGTATCTAAAAATCACGATCGTAGAGTATTTGTTGTAACATTAATAAAAAAAAAAAGTAAAAAACTTGAAAGCTCTTCCTTTTTTTTAGTATCTGAAATTTTTTCTCGTAGATACATATAATCTTAATTCGGATACATTAAATCTTAACTAGATACATGTACATCTAATATCCTTCGTATCTCTCTCCTCTTCAGCAGAGATCAACGCCACCTCCGTTGCACGTTTCCTCGCCATCATGAAACCAACGTCTCCGACAAAAACTTCACCAAACTAGAAGGAAATCTTATGTTCTTCGTTGCGCTCTTCTCCTAGGCACGCTGAAGAAGTGAAACTTGATGATTTTGTACATACTGCTATATTGACCTTGAAGGAGGGGTAAACATAACTTTTTTCAGGCATCCATTATTGTTGTAGTCATGAATTTCTCCTCTTGATTTAGTGTGTTACGTCCCTATTCTTTCTTGAAAAAGGATGTAATTTGATCCCCTCAATGTTGATTCATTGGTTAACATGAGGATTAGGGGAAGAGTAAGAGTTTGAGTTTTACCCTAACTCATATTTTTGGAGAAAAGATATTTTTTTAAAAAAGCTTAAGTCATACACAGCCCCTTAAAGTTGTCCGCGTATTTCACTTGAACACCTAAATCTATCTTTGTTCCTATTGAACACCTTATTTGTTGAAAAGTCATTCCTATTAAAATGCTGACATGGCAAAAACGTATGTTTCACCCTCTTTTAAGCGCGTAGATTTGCTGAAAATATTTTTTTCTTCTTTTTTCCCTCTAACTTAATACCTAAATTAATAAAAAATGGAAAACTTTTTTTTTTTAAAAAGAAACAAAAGTATTCTTCCCCGCCAATATTCCTATTTCTGTTTCTTCTTCTTTATATTTAGATGTAAAGCTTTTCCGGCGCCATCAATTTCTGGCGACATGGCCGGCGTTGCTCCTATTGCAATCCACCTTCTCTGTCTCTTTCTTTAGCCACCCCTCCCTCCCCCTTACCACCATCGTTTTCTAGCGAAATTTTATTTTTTTTAGTGTTTGATCTCAACATATACGTATGTCAATATAATCCAACATAAATAATCACATCAATTAATTAAAATCGTTCGTTAAAAATAAATGAAGAGTTCCTCAATTTCAAAAAACATTACTTATAAAATTTTGAAAAATATTTGCGGTAACTCCATTTTTTTCAGCTATGGTGATAGAAATTCATAACTTTCCGGCGAAATCTTATTCATCTTTCTCGTACCAAACTAGATGGAGAGAAAAAATTTTATTTGAAAAATAGATTGAGGGAGGAATTGTCTTGTGGAGTGTTGAGAATGTTAAAGTTGAGATTCACCGGAGAGAAAAAGGTGGGGTTGCCGTAGGGTGGTGGGTGGATGGTTTTTTTAGAATTTTTTTTAATTTTTTTTTAGTTAGTTAAATAGGCTAAAATATATAGTGATTTTTAGAATATCATTTTTTAAATAAATTTTTTTATTTAAATGTCACGTGTCATTATTTAATTCATCAATTTGTCATGTTATTGCACACATCTCATATTTTGGTTGAGTGTCAAAAAAATATTAAATATGTATCAAATTTAAGGGGCATAGGTGTTCAATAGGTACAAGCATTAGTTGAGGTGTTTAAACGAATTATGCGGACAACTTTAAGAGGCTACAGATGACTTAAGCCTTTTAAAAAATTAAAACACTAATTTTGGAGTTTAAAGGTAAAGACAATCACGCAAACCTAGTTTTAAGGGATACATTCATTGATTGTATCTTTAGTAATATGGTATAAAATAGAGAAAAGACATAAATTTCCTCATGCACTTATCCTGAAATGTCACTTACACACTTAAACTATCATGATGACCTATTACATATCTTTACTACTCAAAAATAAATTTAATATCATCATGAGACGTGTAACACTACTCTTTGTTGTGTAATACACTCACCGCTACATCAGTGCCATGTCAGAAATTATAATTTTTATAAATTTTTTTGTTTTGTTTTCTTTATTAATTACTTTTCTTTTGTTAATAATATTTTACACTAATTAATTATTAAAATTCTCTAATAATTACACCTTCTTCATCACTAAAGCTCACGGACTCATCTCTTATCTCACTAGAAAAATCATAATTGACTACCTTATTAACTATTGATTCTTTGTTCTTAATCATCGTCATATCACCTTCAGTTCTTCTTCTTCTTCTTCACCATCCACCATTAAATATCACCATCACCATTATCAATATATTTTTATTCTTCTTCACCATCTTCAATTTCCACTCTTTTTTTTTTCAAAATTGTTATCCAGTGCCATCATAGCCATAAAGTTGTCATCTTCACCAAATTCAAAAATTGATTAAATCTTCATCACACCCTTCGGTTCCTCTCTTTTTCCACTCATTACCTAGAGCCACCATAAACATAAAGTTGTCATTATAATCAAATTAAAAGATTGATCAACAACCAAAATTTCTTTAACAAGATCAAAATATAGAAAAGAAACAATCAACCAAAATCACAAGAACATAACTTAAAAATTTATTTATTTAGGTATATTCAAAATTCTTTTTTAGATTCTTCCTTTAGTAAATATTATCACAATATACAATTATTTAAATATAAATCAATCATAATTTAACCTAATTGCTAATTAAAAATGAAAGTTGTACTTTGAGATTGTGATGTAAAATAAAGAATGCAGAAGAAGAGATATGAAAAAAAAAAAAGAGGTGTGAAGAAGAAGAGGAGGAGGTCTGAAGAAGAAGCGGTGTGGGGGTACGGGGGTTAAAAGTTGATTCTAATTGTTATTTTAATTTTTATTTCTAAATAACGCGTTTAGTTTTTATTTTTATTTTATTTCTTTGCCACGTCAGTTTTAAGGGGTAAATAAATTCATTTTTGAATAGTAAATGTGGTAATAGGTCATCATGATAATTTAAGCGTGTAAGTGACTTTTCGATACAAATTCAAGGGGGAAATTTATGTCTTTTTCCTATAAAATATGAAAATGATAATATATGTAGTTGTTTAAAAATAAAGGTAAATTTGTATTTATGGAAGTGATGTATGTCTAATAAAGTGGTTTATCCTTTTTAATTCACCAACTTCATAATTACTAGGGGTAAAATGGTAAACTTATTATGTCAATCATTATTTTCTTAATAAGTGTGTCAATTCAAGAATGAACAAGTAATTAGGAACAGAGGGAGTATTACTTTATATATTTCTTTAGTTTATCAAAATACAATTATCTAAGGTGTTTCTTAAGAAAATAATATAAAAATTGAGATGAGTGACACTACTATATATTTGATAAAAAAAAACAATATGTAATCACATAAAATGAAGGGAAAATTATATGAAATAACAAACTTTTAATTCATATTAAATGTTATACCTACAGTTTAATTTATTTAAGATTCGCAGCTACTGTTCCGCATATTTTGCCATCTGGTAGAACTCATTGTTTTGTATTAAACCTAAATAAAAAAAAGGTGAATTTCTAAATCCGCTTTTATACAAATCAAAGCGGATCCTTTCTCTCTCCATTTGCACCATTTTCTCCTAAAATCTCTTACCCACATTTGTTTTGAATTTTTAGTTTCGTCATTACCCTCCCATTGTGGCATCAAAATTTCAGATAACTGCCAAAAACGTGTGTAAATCAACTTTATATGTTTTTTCTTTTTCTTTTGTATAATCTTTTCAATTTTTCATGAACTTTCATAGATACAAATTCAACTATACAAAGTTTTATTTATATATAGATTACACATATATACATCTACAATTGAAAAACACAAAAAAATTGTATTTATACAAATTACAATTAATATTGTTTCTTATTTGTATATGAATTCCGCATATATACTTTATTCAAAGAATATATACATATACAAATTACAACTATATACAAGATTAATATTGATTTGATTTTGATTTGAGCATTATTAGAGTTACTAATATCTATGGACTATAATTTTTATTGGACCTATTAAAATTTCAAGTCTCAAAAACTTGAAATAGTATGTTAAAAGATTAAAAAAAGGGCAACTTTCACATATAGCAAATAAAAAATTCATATTTGTATGCTATAGAAAAGTTTGCATAATTGCGCTCCATAGCAAACATAGAAACTGTATAATTCGCTATACATATACAGTTGAAGCGAATTGTATAAAACAAAGTGTATAAAACGAGAAAGAGAAAGACACTTGGGCAGAGACTTGTATAAAAACGAAGTGTATAAAATGAATTGTATGATTATAAGTGTATAGAACGATTATATACAATTTGAATTTGTATAAAATGAGAAAGAGAGAAAGACAAAAGAGACTTGGCAAGGAATATACAATTGAATCGAATTGTATAAAACGAGAAAGAGAGAAATTAGATACAATTTGAAATTTGTATAAAACGAGAAAGAGAGAAAGGCAAAAGAAATTGGGCAGGGGAGTATTTTTATTGTATAATTATACGTGTATAGGACGAAAATATATGTACTTGCATGTGTATATACAATTTTCTCACGCTTTATATAAACAGAAATGCAATTTATACATTTCGCTTCTGTTTGTATAAGTGAGAAAGACGAGAGTGGCGAGCGAGATTTGGGAGAGTGGCGAGCGAGATCTGGAAGAGGGGAGAGCGGGGAACAAAAATATATGTATTTATACAATTTCCTCTTCTTTATACAATTAGAAACAATTTTTATACACTTGTGTTTGTATAAAAAGTGAGGAAGCGAGCGAGAGATTGGAGGAGAGTGGCGAGCGAGATATTTGGGAGAGAGGCGCCTGGCAATTTTTTGCAAACGTTTGCTATGGAGCACAATTAAATCAAACCCTAGCTACTCCATTTATTTTAAGTTATTAGTTTGCTATTATATACAATTATCCCTTAAAAAAATATATATAAAGCATAAAAGATATTTAGAAATTATATCAAAGTAAATTCTTTTATGAATAAAATAAATTTTAAAAATTACATATATAATGTTAGGTTGATTTGATATTGAGCTGATTTTTTTTTAAAAACCAAATCAATCCAGATATAATCGGATTTATTTTTCCAATACGATGTGATTCAATTTTCGATTTGATTTTATCCATCCCTAACCAATAACTTCGTAGTGCACATATTCACCAATGAACCTTTTTAAAAAATTATGTAGAAACTAATTTAGGGAAAGCAAATTCATGAAGTGGAGGTGAAAAAGGGGCACATTGTAAAGGCTATTCAAACTTGAATTGCATATGTTCCAAGAACATTTTGGGGACCAAATTAGGAAAATTGCAAGAACTTTTAGAAAATCAAACTTGTAGGATCTAAAAGAGCACTTCGCTAGTCACTTAGAAAAGAACTAAACTCCTTACAAGTCTAGAGGTGTGAAAAATCGAACTGACTAATCAATTAAACCTATTTTTTTTATTAATTTATTACTATTGGGTTATTGGGTTAAAAGTTTTTAAATTGTTTTATAAAAAAGATTATCGAGTTATCGATTCGACATTAATTTGTAATATTTGGTTATTGGATAAATTGATAACTCATTAAAATTATAGTAATTTACTATTTTTACCTATACATAAATATAAAATATTAATTTAATATATTTAAAATCGAAAACTAATAGATCGAACCAATCGGTGAGACGGCTTATGGAGTACAAATACAAGCTCTAATTTTTTATGTTTTTTTAAAAAACAAATCAAAATTTAAAGAAAATGATTTCGAATCATATATTTATGCTGCTTGAATTCAAAATCATTCCTGGCATAAAAAAAATATAAATCCAAGATTAAGCTAAAATATTTTTAAAATTTTTCTTTTAAAAAAAAAAAGAATTAAAGGAATTGTACAGACTATATAGTAGTATTCCTTCCGTCTCATATTAGTTGTTCACTTTCATTTTTACACGTATTTTAAAAAATTATAAATAAGAAGATAATTTTACCATCACCCCTTAAAAAACTTCTTGAGAAACTTGCAAACAAATGTGAACACTTTTAAAAAGAATTAATTGCAAACTAATATAAGAAATATTGAGTTAATGCTTTCTTGATTTAGTAAGATGAACAATTAATATAGAACAATTATTTTTAATAAGATGATCAATTAATATAAAACGGAGAGAGTACAATTTAGTATACTTATAATAAAATATACACTTGTACAAAATATTTTAAATCTTTACTATTTCTAGATTATTTTTCCTTTGATTCTTCCAACGTGAAACAACAAACCTATTGACTTGCCCAAATTGTGAACTTGGCACTTTTTTTCGTTTTTGGGACCATTATATTATACTTTTCTTTCTCTAATTATTTTTTCATATTTATTATTTTAGTTATTTTTAATTACATTTTCATTTTAACAAATTAATAAAATATAATGTTTTATTTATTATATCCTTAATTAGTTACTTAGAAAAAGTTAAGAAAAGAAAGAATTTCAACAAATTTTTAATTAATCTACTTTATAATTAATAGAAATAAAATAGTAAGCTCACTGTATCAATTATTATTTTTTTAATAAATATGTTAACTCAAAAGTACACAAAGTAATTAATAGGAATAGACAAATATCTTTACTCATTACTTATTTCCTCCTCCTTTCAAAGTGCGCGTACGGAAATTCTTCATCCTATTTTTACGTTGAAAAAAATAGTACTCAGCTTTTCTATTTTATGAAACTCTTTTTTAATTCGTTCAAGAAAAATATTATTTTATTATAATTAGAAATAAGTTAATTTTAAAATTTTCTTTTTACTGGTATGAATAATTTTTAGTCACAAAAAATTCTGGTGATTATTTTAAATAATAAGTTTAAATTCTTTTTTTTTTTAAATTATCGTATCAATTTAAATAATATCACGTAAAATGAAACAAGAGTATTCACTCTGTTTCACTTTACTCAGCCATCAAATATAGATAGTTTATTTTATTTTTCTATTTTAGTAAATTAAGGAGTAAACAATTGTACTATCCTTAATATTAAATAACTAAATCATCATATAATAGTAATTAACTTCAGAGTTTTCAAACTTTATTAATAAAACTAACTTAGATAAATTCATTATTTTACTTTTTTTTAAGAATTGTATTAAATTTATAGAGACCAAATAATAGAAAAGCAAAGAACACGTCGTTGTGCGAAAGAGGATGATAAAGTTATATAAAAGAATTTAAATCGACAATTAATAAAGTGAAGAGAAAATAAATCAACCTTTATGTTTATGAAGAGAAAACATTTTCACTTTGAATTAAATAACTAAAATCTTCCTATTAATAAAAGTTTATATAATAACATCCCCGCAAATATATGACAAACATCAATCGTTAGTTTAATATTATTATGTGATAATTATAACTAATAAAATAATTTATAGCCATAAAAATATTTATGACTTATTTTAAATCATAAATTTTTTATCAATAAAAATCATTCTTAAAACTCAAGTATAGTAAAATACGTCACGTAATTTTAAAAAGATTACAATTTACATGATCATTATATTCTGAATGATATTGTATATTGTCAATTTTAATAACTAAACATTATTGACACCATATAGCTATTAGTGAAAAATGGGCAGGTTAAATTAAATTTGGACGGGTTTATAATAAATCAATATAAAATGAGTAATAATTCAATTCGATCATATTTGATATGGATAAAAATGATAACAAACGGGTTGAGTAAAATACTATTTTACCCATATTTTATTCATATTTTAATGAGTAAATAGTATTCTACTTAGGAATTCAACATGGAAAAAATATTTTAGTTTTTTTTTAGATGATAAATGTTGAAAATGCTTCATTTAGTTTTATTGCATCATAAAAGTAAAAATATATATAAAATCCTATAACTTTTCAATATAACATAAATCTATGTAATAACAAGGGGAAAATATTTTTTAATCTCAAAGTAAATGAATATTTATATTTTAGGACTAAAACATGCTTAATGCACTTTAAGCAATGTCAATACTAATACATGATTTACTTATCTCACACTATTACTTATTATCTAAAATAAAAGTAAATAGATAAATAAATATAATTATAATTAACAAAAGAGATGTAGATTTAAAACATATATTTTTGGTGGGCCAACTACTTCACCTTTCAATTATAGAGAAAAATGAGTAGTTCTATAGAACATAAAAAGAAAAAGAAGTTACAATATTTTTGTTGATAGCATAAATTTTGAGTGAACAAAAATTAAAAGCTTAAATTTGGCTAATTCATATTTTACCCATGTTTTATTCACAATTTACCCATATTTTATTTATAATTGTACGAATTGAATTTGTATAACTACACATATTTTATCTATGCAAAAAGTCACTCACCTAACCTGTTAAAATATGAACGAACAGAACGAAATATCAAAATATAAACTCATTTTGACGATACAATATACAATTATCTTAAATGTGTATATAGTAATGAAATACAAACAAATGACTCACATTTTTTTTTCTTTGAATAAATATATATAATACAATAATATCTTTCATTTTTTTATAAAAAAAATACAAAGGAAGTAGTTTACATGCAAGAAGTGTCTAGATATTTTTCATTTGATTCTTTCATGTGCCTATGGGCCCATTATTCTAGATTGAGTTATCAATATTTTAGCATTTAATAGGATTCATTAGTTATATTTTATATTTTAATTTGTTATATATTTGATTTATATATTTTTTTAATTTTTTTAATTTAAAAATATAATTATTTAATAATAGAAGGGAGAAAATTATGAAAAAGAATATTTTAAAAAGATTAATATCACTTAATTTTCTCATTAGTTACATTTAAAAAATAAATTCAAACGTATTCATTCCCGTAAGTATACTATTTGTATTCATTCTAATTTTCAGAATTTCATAATCTTTTTAAAATT
Organism: Solanum sitiens; assembly: GCA_016801875.1. Taxonomy (NCBI): domain Eukaryota; kingdom Viridiplantae; phylum Streptophyta; class Magnoliopsida; order Solanales; family Solanaceae; genus Solanum; species Solanum sitiens. Next base: position 208,280 of record JABWTJ010000756.1, read on the forward strand.
GTATTCATTCCAATATGTATACTATTTATATTCATTCTAGTTTTCATGTTGTATGTATAATGAAATTTGAATTTTTTTTATTAGTTTGTATTTTTTCCAATAGGTATGTCAAATGAATTTGCAGTTGTTCAAGAAAGGTATTTGTTTTCATGTATTTTCACTGTGTATTTATTTATTTTCTTGAGAATCTCTTGTATCCTTTCTTAAGTAGTATTCATTCAAATATGTATTTTATTTGTATTTATACTCATTCTAGTTTTTATGTAGTATTTTGTATAATATAAAAAATACAAAAAACGATATGATGAAAAAGTGAGAATGAAATATTAAACTAAAAAGGAATGAGTGAATATTTTTTGCAATCATTCTTAAATAAAATATATAACTAGTTGGCATACAGAATGAATACAAGAACGAACAATACTAAATTCATAAACTATGCAACATGATTTTTGAATGAATACAAATATTAACCGCATACATACAACTTTGAATTCAAATTGAGAAATGACACAAAATTATGAAAAAGATTTATAAAAGACGAAACAAACTAATAGGTGTTGTTCTTCCAATAAATAAAATACATATCTAGTTGACATACCTTTGGGATGAATTCAAATTAGGAACAAATACAAGATTCATACAAACTGATTTGAATATCAATTGAGAAAGGATACAAAATTTTAAAAAAATTATAAATACAAAACAAAATATTGTTCTTCCTCAACTTGGTCTTCAACAAGTTTTTTTAAATCTTCAGCACCCAAATATTTTTATTTTTATTTTATTGATAGTATTTTTACATAATATATAGAAATCTCAAAATATACTTGGTGATAATGAATTTATTTTTATCACTACGTGAAAATTTATTTTGAATGAATTGTGAGATTTCTTGAACAAATTAGAGGAAAATAGAACAGGTTCATAGACAAAGAAATGAGAAAACAATGGTGAAAAATTCAAAACAGAAAAAGGAGGAATTTGCGGTCAAACCTATAAAGAGGAGAAAGTGGGTGATTAGAGTTTTTTTTTTCTTTTTCACGTATAAGGGAATAAATTAGTTCAATTTGGGCATGATTTGAGAAATAAAAGGAAGAAAATTAATTATATTAGGATATATTTTATTTTCTAAAATATTGACATATTGACATTTTCAATAATTATTTCAAAGTGTAGATGTTTTTAATAGTTATGTTAGAAAGTTTGACTAATTTGTTAATTTTCTTTTTACTATCTCCGTCCACTTCTAATTGTCATGTTATATTTTTAAAAAGTTAATTTAACTAGTTTTTAAAATTAAATTAAATTATATTAATTTGATATTTTAAATACAAAATTAAGTAATAAAAGTTATACAAAAATACTACGAATAACAATTTTTTACATATCAATAATTCACCAAATAATATCAATCAAAATTATTAGCGTTTGTCTTTGAAAAATATATCATCATAATTAGAAGTGAAACGAGGAAATACTTTTTTAACCAAAAATAAGATGAAATAGAGGGAATACTAAACTTATCTCAAGAAGCGTGCGCGTGGCCCTGACCTATTTTTGCTCTTATTTTATTCCTCACATTCAACATATTGAGACTCAACACTATTTGACTCTAATAATATCTCTAGCATCAACCAATATCTCTATTTGACTCTAAATATTTCAAAAATCATTTTCGTATTTTTCACTTTTTACTAACATATTATTTTAAATTTGGACTTAAAATTTAAAATAATGTAATAAAATTTTGTACAACATATAAATATCATAGTATAAGATTTAAATTATATCATATTTCAACTTTTTTCTATTTTACAAAAATTCCATAAAATATCAGTCATGTGTGTAATACATAAGAATCATTCGTATACATTACTTATGATACATTACAAAATGGAAAACTTACATGAATTAATATATTTTAATAAATAATTACTGATTTTAGCGATATTTTTTATTTATTATCATTTATAGCAATACTATGTTAAATCTGCAATATGTATTAAAAGTGAATTATGTATGCACTATATATGAATTATAATTATTTTTTGAAATATATTATGTTTGTTTGATAAAAATTTGACAAATCGTATTATAAGTGTATTAAAATATGTGATAAATGTATTATCCATCATTAAAACTTGTATTGTATTTGAATAATAAATTTTTCTTTGTAATATGTATTAAACATGTATTATAAATGAACTAAAAGTGATCAAGTGAAAAAAATGTTATTGCTATAAATGGTAAATATTTTTTTATTATTGTATATTTATGTAAGTTTCCCTTACAAAATTTATATGTTGCTCTTAATATAAAATACTAAAGTAAAATTGATTTTAATTGCCTGATTCAGGCAAAATTGATTGATATCAACCAATCCCAATATGTAACAGCTTCACAAAATTTAAAATTTAAATTTTCATCTTCTCCATTAATTCGAAATCGGGAAAACTCCAAATTACTCAACCAAATTGGTTGATACAAGATGAATATATTAATTTTGTTGATACAGTCAGGAATTGTTGGATATTATTTTAGTGTATGTGGATGACTTGTTAATTACATGAAATGATGTTAGTTTGATAGACGATACTAAATTTGAACTACATAGTCACTTCAAGATCAAGGAGTTGGGAGAGCTTAAGTACTTCTTGGGGAATGAATTTCTTAGATCAAGCAAAAACGGACAGTAATAAATCAACGAAAATATGTTTTAGAGTTGATATCTAAGATAGGTCTGTCAGCTGCAAACCCTGCCCTTACACTACTAGAATGTAATATAAAGATGACTAGTGTGGAGTATGATCATGGCACTTATAAATGATAATTTGTTTGAAGATGTGAACAAGTATCAAAGATTGATTGGCAAGTTAGTGTATCTTACTAATATCAAGCCATTTAGAGCCTTTGTAGTACAATCATTGAGTCAACTAACGTAGAAGCCAAAATTATCACACTGAAATGCAACCTTAGGGGTAGTGAGATACATTAAGGTTGATCGAGGGAGGGGACTATTATTAAGTTCAGTTCAAAAGTCTCAGCTTACAGGTTTTTGTGATGCAGACTGGGATACAAGAAGATCTGTTAGTGGCTTCATCTTAAAGTTTCGTGATTCCTTAACTTCATGAAAGTTCAAAAATCAAATAATATCTCTAGAAGCTTTCTAGAGGTAGAGTATACAAGTCCTGCAGCCTTGACTCTAAAAGTTTTAAAGTTGTCTGGATAACTAACTTGTTTCATGAACTAGGGTTAAATTGTTAGGACCAGTTAGTTTCTATTGTGACAGCAAGGCAACTATAAAAATTGCAGCTAACCAATGTTTCATAAATGAACTAAACACATTGTGATTGATCATTGTCACTTCTGTCAGTTTTCTGCTGAATGTCTCTCAAAGTGAGAGTCTTTCCATTATATAGAGAGAATAAAGATTACACATCCCTAAAGATCCGTCATTTCTATCCCTAAAGATCAGCTATTCTATCTCTACAAATCTGCTATTCAATCCCTCCAAATCCGCTATTCTATCACCATATTTATTCCTTTGATTCTACAACATTATTCCTTTGATTCTACAACAAATCTATATGATCATACTAATTTATATCACTATCTAATTACATTAATATATACAATTATTTAGATTTTTATCATGCTAACATCCCCCCTCAAATTGATGCCGGTGGATCAAGAAGCATCAATTTGCCTACTAGAAACTGATGGCGTTGTCGTGCCATAGATTTTGTAAACGCATCAGCTATTTGAAGATCACTGGATACATGTGGAAGAGTAATGACTCCTTTATCTACAGCTTCTCGTATATAATGACAATCTACTTCGATGTGTTTGGTCCTCTCATGAAAAACTGGATTAGTAGCAATCTGAATAGCACTTGTATTATCAGCATGGAGAGGAGTAGGATGAGATTGAGGAAATCCAATCTCAGCAAGTAATCCACGAAGCCATACAACCTCAGAGCAAGCAGTAGACATGGATCGATATTCAGCCTCTGTTGAAGATTTTGACACACGATCTTGCTTTTTACTCTTCCAAGATATCAATGACTCTCCAAGAAACATGCACCAACCAGTGACTGAACGACGAGTATCAGGACATCCCGCCCAGTCAGAATCACTAAAAGCATTAAGACGAATATGAGAACCACTTGGAAAGAACAATCCACGAGTAGATATTCCTAGAAGATACCGAATGATGCGACGAACAGCCACCAAGTGGAGATGATGGGGAGCTTGCATAAACTGACTAACTTGTTGAACTGCAAAAGAGATATCAGGCCGAGTAATAGTAAGGTAATTTAGACTCCCAACTAATTGTCGAAACATAGTTGGATCAGGAAGAATATCGCCTTCCTCACGAAGATACTTCACATTCAATTCCAATGGAGTATCTACGGAGGAGGAATCTTGAAGACCAGCCAAAGAAATCAGATCCTGAGCATATTTGTGTTGGTTTAGAAACACACCTGAAGCAACATTATGAACTTCCAAACCCAAAAAATATGTAAGAGTACCAAGATCTTTCATATGAAAAGAATCTTTAAGTTGTTGTTGGAGGCTAGTGATTAGTGAAGAATCGGTTCCTGTGATAATAATGTCATCTGCATACACCAAAAGAAGAACACAATCTGCAGATGTTTTTCGAAGAAACAAAGATGAGTCATATTTGCTCTGCTCAAAAGAAAATTGTAGCAAAGTAGATCGGAACTTATCAAACCAAGCTCTTGGAGCTTGTTTTTTAATCGATACAAAGACCGCTTCAACTTGCATACATCTGATGTAGGCGATAAGAACAAACCAGGTGGAGGTTTCATATAAATATCTTCTTTGAGATCACCATGGAGAAAAGCATTTTTGACATCCATTTGATAAAGAGACCAATTTTGTGAAGCAGCAATGGCAATAATAGTTCGCACCGTAGTCATTTTTGCTACGGGTGCAAAAGTCTTCTCATAGTTCACCCCATACTCTTGTCTGTTACCAAGAACAACCAATCGAGCTTTGTATCGATCAAGAGTTCCATCAGAATGGAGTTTGACCGAATAAACCCATTTACATCCAATAGGGCGGACATTTGAAGGACATGAAATAATGTCCTATGTGTCATTTTCTTTAAGAGCCAAAAGTTCTTCCTCCATTGCTTTTTGCCAACAGTCATGCTTGGAAGCTTGTGAGTAACAAGTTGGAACAGAAATGTTAGATAAAGTAGAGGAAAATCCATACCAATTGGGAGTATGCGATACTCTGGTAGAGCGCCTAGTAGGCTCAAGAGGACCAGATCTTGAAGAATTCTCAGATTCTAGTTGTGGTACAGTTTCAGGCGTCGGATCAGTGTTGGGATAGGATAAAGTTGGCCGACATCGTTCATACACAAATCCAGGTTTGAACCTCTTAAAAGAAGATGATAAATCTTCAAAAGTAGGAAGAACAGGAGAAGAAGAAGATGAATCGACAATCATAGGAAAGAAATACTGATTCTCAAAGAAAACAACATTTCTAGAAATACGAAATTTGTGAGAACATGGATCATAGCAAATAAAACCTTTTTGTGAAGTACTATAACCCATAAAAGCACATTTAGTAGATTGTAAAGAAAGTTTATTGCGCTGCGAAGGAGGCAAATGCACAAAACAAACACAACCAAATGTATGAAACTCACTATAGTTAGGATTTTGGTGATAAAAACGAAAATATGGAGACTCAAGATTTAGCACTTTAGATGGCAATCTATTAATTAAATAGACAGCAGTAGGCAAAGCTTCCACCCAATATTTAGATGGTACAGAGGACTCAATCAACAAAGTACGAGTGACATCTAAAAGATGGCGATTTTTACGTTCAGCAACTCCATTTTGTTGTGGTGTATATGGGCAAGAGCGTTGTGAGACAATTCCTTTGTCAAGTAAGAACTTTTTGAATTCATAAGACATATATTCTCCACCAGAATCAGATCTTAATAATTTGATGCACGCAGAAAATTGAGTCTCAATGTAAGCCAAAAATGTCTTGAATATGGATAATACCTCAGATTTGGATCGAAGAAAATACACCCACGTAAACCGACTATAATCATCTATGAATGTCACAAAGTATTTGAAATGAGCATGAGAAATAATTGGTGAAATGCCCCAAACATCACTATGAATGACATCAAAACACTTAGTAGCACGACTACCAAAATTAGGAAAAGGAAGAGTTTTACTTTTGCCTAATTTACAAGTAGAACAATCAACGGAAGCAACTGAAAATTGATTTTTATTTCCCAATAAACCAGACTTTGATAAATGAGACAACACAACAGAATTTGGATGTCCTAGACGCTTATGCCAAATCTCAGTCTTACTAGAAGTAGAAGTACAAGCAAAAGATAGAACAGGAGGAATGGAAAAGTGTATGGGAAATAATCGTCCAACTTTAGGCCCCTTCGCGATTATCGTCCCCGACACCTGATCCTGCACAAGACAATCATTACGAGAAAATTCACATCACAATTGTTATCTACCAATTGTCCAACTGAAATAAGACTAGTTGAGAGCTTTGGTGAAACAAAAACATTCTTGAAAGTTGGAGTAATATCCCCAACCTTGGTAATGGGTAAATTACTACCATTGGCAATCTGTATTTGTGATGGACTTTGATACTTACGAACATTTTTTAGGATGCTCGTTGAGTTGGTCATATGATTGGAAACACCTGAATCAACAATCCAAAAATTAGATGTAACATCATTACCTTGTAATCCCAATGCTGAAAAGGCTGAGACGATCATTTGTTGAACCATTTCAGGAGTAAGAACTTGTCCTGAAGATGAGTTATCAATAGTGGAACCATTTATCCCAGCTTGAAAAGCGTTGACCCTACGATTTGGAGGGCGCGTGGGACACTCTTTGATAATGTGTCCTTGTTGTTTACAATAATTATAGAACTTCTTGCTACAATTGCTAGCAATATGCCCATATTCCTTGCAACTGTAGCATTGAGTTCTACTCATATCCCTGCCCTTTCCTTTACCTTGAGCAGCAAATGCAACAGTGACATTATTTTCCTTCTTGAAAGCATTTTGTGTGACAAGACGTTGCTCTTCACGAAGTAATTCCCTAAAGCAAACATCCAAAGAGGGAGACGGGTCACGATTCATCAAGTTAGAGCGAACACTCTCAAAGTCAGAGCGTAATTTGATCAAAAATTGGTCTCGCTTGCTTTGCTCATGAACTCCCTGAATCACTGATAGAGATTCAGTAGGTATCTTGGCATAGACAATATCCGTAAATTCAGCCCATAAGTTCTGAAATCCAGAAAAATATTCCTGAACAGAAAGACCTTCTTGAGAGTAATTAGCAATTTCATACTCTAGCTGAAAGCGTCTTGCGCTATTATCTTGGTTGTAAACCTTTTGTAAGTAATCCCACATGGCCTTGGCTATCTTATATGGCCTGAGATTAAGAACAATAAGAGGGTCAATTGACCCTAGAATCCATGTCATCACCCGAGCATCTTTAATCTCCCATTCACGTAGCTTTGTTGTATCAGTAGGAGCAGGATCGCTTCCATCTATATGGCCCCACAGTTCTTTGCCGGTGACAAATAACTAGAACTGAAACTCCCAAGAAGAATAATTTTTTCCAGTAAACGAACACCGAAAGATTCAAAGTGATGTTAATTCATGCTTTTGAGTAGCTATGAAAACTACAAAGACTCACGAAAGCAACTAGAATGACCAAGAGCAAAAGTCCTAGGTGGTAGGACTGATTGTTGATAAACAATCAACAAAAAAACCAAGATGTTCAAAAAAAAATTAGAAGGAACCACAGAGACTCTGTGAAACAAGACAGCCAAGAGAAGGCTCTAATACCATGTCAGTTTTCTGCTGAATGTCTCTCAAAGTGAGAGTTTTTCCATTATATAGAGAGAATAAAGATTACACATCCCTAAAGATTCGTTATTTCTATCCCTAAAGATCAGCTATTCTATCTCTACAAATCTGCTATTCAATCCCTCCAAATCCGCTATTCTATCACCATATTTATTCCTTTGATTCTACAACATTATTCCTTTGATTCTACAAAAAATCTATATGATCATACTAATTTATATCACTATCTAATTACATTAATATATACAATTATTTAGATTTTTATCATGCTAACAACTTCATCCAGAAAAAGGTCCAAGCAGGATTGATCAAGACCACTTACATTCACACCAACGACGACCAACCGACAGATTTATTGACAAAGACACTTGGTAGATCTCATCATGAAATACTTGCACCCAAGCTTGGATTCTTGAACCTGTTCAATACCATCCAGCTTGAGGTGAGTGTAGGAATCGATTAACTACTTCCTTTATAGTTAGTTAATTAATTAAGTTGATTAGTATAAAGTTAGTTAGAAGGTGGGACCCACAAGCGCAATGTATATAATACACTTCTCATTGTAAATGCTGTTAATATGTTCAATACTTTTTCTTCTCTCCTATCAAATGAAGTCTCGAAGCATAATATTTACAAAATGACCTCGCCTATTTCAAAATACCACAAATGTTGTTCATCTTGTATTCCTAAGAAACAGAATCTGAAAAAATAGAACAAAACTAAAAGAATACTTTTTCTTCTCTCCTCTCAAATGAAGTCTCGAAGCATAATATTTACAAAATGACCTCGCCTATTTCAAAATACCACAAATGTTGTTCATCTTGTATTCCTAAGAAACAGAATCTGAAAAAATAGAAAAAAATCAAGCTCACTGAATGCACAGTGTCCCCTTAAGGAAATTATTCCCCTCTAGTATCCGAGGTTTGATTTGGAATATGTCCTCCCAGGATAGAATGATCTCAATCAACAGTGTATTGATACCTAAAACACTGGTGTTAGCGAGCCATTCAACGACAGTAAAATACACTTATAATACTAGATTTAGTAGTAGTAGAAGAAGTCCACGAATTTGTTCAATTAAAATGAGAGAAAATCCCTCAATTTATAGAAAATAAAGGGTAGTGTGAAAAGATTCTTATTGTGCCTTACCAAAAAACTCACAAACCTTTGAAAAAGTCACAATCTTTTGGAAAGATCACAACCTTTCATAAAAGTCATAATTTTTTATAAAAGTCGCAATCTTTCATAAAAGTCGTAACCTTTCATAAAAGTCGCAACTCTTCATAAAAGTCGCAACTCTTCATTTTCCATTCACACCTTTTAAAACCCAACAATCTCCCGCATGAATGGGGAATGGCTCCAAGACAAATAAACGGACAAGTATGTGTACTTTACAAGCAAGAATTAATTGCATCTGGATAAATAGGTTTTCTCTTGGACTTTTTGTAGTGAACATATGTCGGATATACTCGATCAATCGATATATATGATATCTTTGAACCGTCAAGCTTTGGTGTATACCTAGACAATCATATATCACACAATTAACTCTTTACCATTTATGGTTCTTACGATTGTGTTCGTTTCAGCCATGAACACCTTCTTGTTTCATGAGTGTATAAATAATAGGCTTTTGATTATAATTCTCTTTGAAGCGTCTTACACCTCATACTCACGTGATTTCTAACCGTGTTATCGCGTAGGTACACTATTTGGTCAAATCTGCCAAACTTAGGAAATCATTAAAAACATTAAGCTTAATTAACTTATTAACAAGCCTTAATGTTGTATCCTTGTTCCTTAGCATTGTTTTCATCATGAGAATGGATTGAGTTTGTTGACAATGCCGAACCATCAGTCAGAACTTTATTTTTCTCCTTGAATCTAGCTCTTGGATCTCCAGTCTGCTAGATAGAGTTACCGCCATGATGACTTGTCCTAAGCCGTAAACCCATTTCTTTAGATGATTTTTCACCTTTATCTCTAGTTAGAAAATTTTTGTAAGTGAATCTGACACATTATCCTTTGACTTTACATAGTTAATTCTGATAATTATGCTAGACAATAATTTTTTAACGGTATGATGTCTATGTCCTATATGACGAGACTTTCCGTTATATATCATGCTACATGCCCTACCTATTGCATCTTGACTATCAAAGGTATGCATACTAATTCCAATGGTTTGGGCTAAAAGAGAATATCTATTAAGAAATTTCGAAGTCTTTCAACTTATTTACCAACCTTATCTAGAGCACCTAGCTCAAAGATCATTGTAGAGCTAGCGATACATGTCTCTTTTGAATATTTTCAAAAGACTGCTCCTCTACTAAGAGTAAATACATATGGATTTTACTTCATTTGTTTGGTGATCCAATTTTTGCATCACTATATCCTTTCAATACTGTTGGATATTATTACAATTTAAGACACAGTTTTAAGTATTTTTAAATACTCCAAAACTCTATTTATTGCCATCTTATGAGTTCGATTGGGATCACTCGTGAATCGAATCAGTTCACTAATAGCAAATGATATATTTGATCGCGCACATTTCGTGATATACATCATATTTCTCAATACTCTAGCACAATCCAATTGTGAGTCACTTTCGCTTTCACTCTTTTGAAATGCAAAGCTCACATTTATTGGAGACTTGACAATATTTAAATCCAAATATTTGAACTAGTCAAGTACCTTTTCAATGCAATGAGACAGTGAAAATGCTAAATATTATGGATTTCTAAGGATTCTTATACCTAAGATCACATCAACAACTCCAAGATATTTCATTTCAAACTTGCTTTCTAGCATACGTTAGTAGCGTTTATGTCATTAGTGTCTCTATTGATTATCAACATATCACCAATATACAAACAAACAATGAACTTGTGATTTTAATGTGAACACATTTATCACTTCGATCATATTTAAATCCATTTGCCAACATGGTTTGGTCAAATTTTTTATGTCATTGTTTGGGTGCTTGTTTTAGTCCATAATGTGACTTAACAAGTTCACACTTTCTTTTATTTACCAGGAACCATAAAACCCTCAGGCTGTTCCATATGAATTTCTTCCTCCAATTCTCCTTTTAAGAGAGTTATTTTCACATCCATTTGATGAATTTGAAGGTCATATATCACAACTAACACAATTAACATCCAAATGAATGTAATTATAGTTCCTGGCGAGTATGCGCGAAAAGATCAAGAGCTTGTTATTGTCTAACATCTTTGACAAAAAATCTTGCTTTATATTTGTAAACAGTTCAATTGACTTTCATTTTCCTTTTGAGGATTCACTTTGAACCCAAAGGTTATTTCCTGGAGGAAGATCAATCAACATCAAATCAGATTATTCAAGATTGAACCAATCTCACTGTCCAAAAGGATGAATCTATAAAAGACACAAGAAATGTTACAAAATCATATTCGAAGGAAGTAGATATCCTTTGACATTTACTATGCCTCTGAATCTCTTTATTAAGTACATTCTTCTCTTGTTCTTCCCAAGGTAGTTTACACCTTTCACTAGACTATTCAAGTCTAAGTTTACAGTCCACAATCTTTTCTATTTTAATATTTTTAGGAATAGGAACTTGGACTTTGGATACACCCCCATACTTTTGAAATATTTCAAGTTGGATTTCCTTCCTTTCCATTTCTCATATGAAATAGATTGTGTCCTGAACAAACAAAATTGTTTTCTTTCTAAAAAGACAAAGCTTTTTGTTGTTCCCTTTTGCAGTAAGGATTGTTCCACCACACAATTTTTGTGGTAAACCCAAACTTATAGATAATGAATCCATCATCTCTTTCAATGTTCGATTATTCATTAGATTGAGGTGAATAGGGCAACAGTTTGATGTATAATTGCACTTTCCAAACATATTTCTGCATAAGGAGATTTGTACTCTCCATTCTTATCACTTCTTATATTTTTTCCAACTGATTTTCAACTTTGATATTATATTGTCTAGACATTTCTATTGCTTCATCATTACCATCTAGCAAATAGACATAGTCATTTCTAATGCAATTGTCAATGAAGGTTATGAGATACTTTTTTCCACCACGAGATGGTGTTGACTTCATATCACAAATGTCAGTGTAAATCAACTCTAAGGGATTAGAATTCCTTTCAACATATTTATAAGAATGCTCAACATACTTAGATTCCACACAAACATGACATTTTTATTTATTGCACTCAAAGTTAGACAAACTTCTAAGTTGATCAGTTTTTCTTACAAGGTTTTGTAATTGACATGCCCCAAAGGTTCATGTCACAAACTTTGACTCAAGCAAGTAAGAACAAATAAAAATATTGAGTTCGAAAAGCTCTTCACGAGGTAGTATTTTATCTCACTAATATTTTGTTCCTATTTCTTACAATTTTGTGTGATACAAACATTGTATAGAGTAATCACCTTGTCAAATATCTTTTTCAGAAGGACCTTTCTATAACTTTCAATTTGATTGTTATAGAACTACCCATGAACAAAGTTTCATCAAGTCCAATAAATATTTCTTTTACAAAACATAACAAATGACTATTCACTAATATTCATGTCTATGAATATACTTTTATTATAACAAATATATATTTTCATGAAAAATTATTTTGAACAAGTATATATATAATTGGTAGTTTCATACAAGTCACACCATATACTAGTAATAGAGAAACTCAACAATCACAATACCGAATATACTCCAAGAATTTTGTGGGTCTAACATAATACAAAAGTATTACTGAATTTCATATCTTTTGCTCCAAAATTTTATCTTTATCATAAGCAAAGAACCCCCACATTTTAAATGTGGTCTCAAAAATAATTTTCATGTATTTGAAAATAGTTTTTCCACATATTTTTTCAGATTATCAAAATGTCATTGGCAGTATGAAACCTCTTTTGAAAATATTATTCTACAAAAGAATTATATTGCTTCAATTCTCGTTGAAAATCTTTACATAGTGTCAAAGTTAATTTAATAGAGACACAAAATCACAAATTCTAAGTCACTCGTATTTTTCCCTCTATCACAAATAGACATACCACTTACCATTTCGAATATTAATAATAAAGATAATTTTTTTTTACAATTTGTTTGTATATACTAGTGAAGTTTATAGAAAGTCAGAAGTACAACATTGATTTATTATGTGAAATTTTCATATAAACCAATTGCATAGTCTGATTTATCCAGAGTAGAAACTACAAAAGTTTTATCTACAAAAATTAGACACAATTAAAATTCACATGGAGTACAAAACTACAAAAGCTTTTTTGGTCTCCAAAAAGAATTAAATATATTCTTTATCACATAGAAATGTTTTTCTTTTCAATAGCCTTCCAACTATAACATTTTGTCATACTATTTTATCAAACAAAAATATACATCTCTCATTTTGCAAACTAGTAAATTTTAAAGGCAAAACTATTTGCCAAGAAAAATTTATTTAGAAAATATACAATTTGCAGAACTTTTTCCAAATACACACATGATAAATATCAAAACCGTTAACCTTTAGAAACTATTTTCCTCCTTAGATAAACAATAAGAAGGTTACCTGGTGTAATATTTAACCGGAATACCACCAATTTTTCTGTACATTCTCATTTCGACCTTGCTAAACAAAGCACTGAATTATGGAGAAGTAATGCATTAATCTTCTGCTTCCATGAATTGTTTCTCTCAATCAGTAGAATACAAATACCAACAGTATAATAATTTCCTTAAGATTGTTGTTCATCTTGTATTCCTAAGAAACAGAATCTGAAAAAACAAAAAGAGATCAAGCCCACCGAATGCACAGTGCCCCCTCAAGGAAATTATTACCCTCTAGTATCTGAGGTTTGATTTGGAATATGTCCTCCCAGGATAGAGTGATCTCAACCACAAGTGTATTGATACCTAAAACGCTAGTGTCAGCGAGCCACTCAACGGCAGTAAAGTACACTTAGAATACTAGATTTAGTAGTAGTAGAAGAAGTCCACAAATTTGTTCAACTAAAATGAGAGAAAATCCCTCAATTTGTAGAAAATAAAGGGTAGTGTTAAAAGATTCTTATTGTGCCTTATCGAAAAGGTCACAAACCTTTGGAAAAGACACAATCTTTAGGAAAGATTACAACCTTTCATAAAAGTCGCAACCTTTCACAAAAGTCACAACTCTTCATAAAAGTCGCAACTCTTCATTTCCATTCACACCTTTTAAAACCCAACAACAAATACCTTTCAGAGTTTACAATTCAAATTCTTAGTGACGTAGCAAGCCACGTGAGGCTAATCTCTCCACCTAAGCATTGCCAATTTCTTGTAGTGTATACTAGTTGGCAACGCTAGCTCTTAAGTGGAGGGGTTAGTCCCGCATGACTTACCACATCACTTAAAAATTGGGTTATTAACTATTGACGATATTTGTGATTTCTTGGAATAACAAAAGGAACATTTTTAATTCCAGAATACAATAGATGATATAAATAATCTATTTCATATAGTTCAGGGGTAATTTTGATCCTTTTCATTAATTATATACTTTCTCTGTCCACTTGTAATTGTCATGGTATCCTTTTTTAGAAGTCAAATTATGAGAACTTTGACTAACATTTTACAATGCATTTTCTTATTATATTGATATACAAAAAGTTTTGCAATTTATCGTACTTTTTATATAGTTTTTAAATATTTATTTTTTTTTATTTAAAATATCAAATTAATATAATTTAATTTAATTTTAAAAATTAATCAAATAAATTTTTAAAAAGTATAACAGAGCAAATAAAAAGCGAATGAAGGTTTGTAATGAATTTGATTACAAAAGCAACAAAAGAAGAAAGTGATGGTCAAATAAAGTTCACAATGAGATGAAAGATCCTCTTTTTTTTTTTTTCTTGTTTGAAAGCTCTATATGATATTTTTTTCCCTAGCAAAATCCTTTATTCTTAATAGAGCTTTATTGGCCAAATTGTGAACTTTTGCACTTTTTAATTTTCTTCTTAAAAAAAGAGAATCCAGAGAAGATATTTATTGAACATACCCCACTTCTTTTAAGAGGGTCGCCTTAAATATTTCGCTTTTTAAATTTCCAACCCCAGCCCTATATTACATGATAATGTCATCTCTCTTTGCTATGCAACAATCACAATTAAACTAATAATCATCTGTTTCTTTTTACGTGTTATCTTTTCAATAAATAATTGAATTATAATATTTATTATTCTATAAAATTAATGTATAAATAAGTATATTATTCTTTTTTTATTCTTACGAGTTATGAGCCTTAAAAATATATATTCGATCAATTTAGAAAAGCTAAGTAAATGATTTATATTCATTGATTAAATTAATTAATTAAAATAAATTAATTCATACTCATTGATTGAAAACTTGAGTTCCAAAAATATTAAGTAAGGGTAAAACAATAAACTTAATTTCTTAATGCACGTGAAATCCAAAATGGTGACATATAAATAGGATCAGAGGAAGTATTTCTCTGTATGTATTTTGGGTATTAAAAATTGAATTATAATCGCTAATCAAATATATGGATATATATGATTAAAATCTAAATTGAGCGTCTGAAAAACTTCTCTAACATAAGTTGTCTAGATCAACTCCTAGCTAACTTTAATTGTCTGAAATGAAAATAATATCTGGAAAAAAAAATATTGTCCTCTGAAGGATGAGGACTCACCAAACACTGTTGCTAGGTGGTTAGAGGTAGAAATAACCACAATCTGAATATCAAATGTTAGAACCTATATCATCAAACAATATAAGCAAAAAATACACAATTAGTACTGATTATGTTAGACAATGCATGATAATCTTAATAAATTAACATGATGAATATGTAAAATATGTTGATGCAATGACCAAGTAAAATATCATACAATTGAGTTATACTCAACTGAAATACACAAATACAATATTATGCAATAATAAAAGGTCTGATCGTAGAGAATACTAAAATCGATATAAATCATATGAGCTACTACATGAAATTCAGTATACTAGTCCACACCAAAAGAATGGTGTCCAATACTTGCCAATATAAGGAACTCGAGCTGAGCTAATATGGATCGACTAAAGTCTATAAAGACAATTTGATGATTATATATAGAAAAAGAAAATTAAATTTATATAAAAAATTAAATTTTAAAAATTTATGTACTTTTAATTTTTCTTTAGAACTTTGAATTAAATAACAATTTTTTTTTTTATATTACTAAGTATTACTAAAATATGAAATACAAAGAAGGGAAAAGGGATAAATATATCCCCGAACTACCGTAAATGGTGTGCAGATATTCTTCGTCATACTTTTGAGACATTGGCGCCCATAACATCCAAGAACTAGAACATATATATGCCCTTCACTCTATCAAAAGACTAAATAGAGACACATAATACAATCTCATTCGTCGATTTGATATTTAATAAATGTAGATCGATAGATAAGATTAGCAAGTACTTTTTGTAGATAGTTGTCTAGATATTTTGTGTTTGATTCTTCATGTGCGTAAGGATCCTTTATTCTGGATTGAGATGACCTTTTGCACTTTATAATAAGAAGATATTTTACTTATTTATGTCAAGAAGCGTGGCTTAAAATCCTTCACATATTTCCTACTCTTGTCTTATTCCACACCTTTAACATATTATTATGACTATAAATAGCACGAACAATATAATCATAACTATCATCCAACACTAGAAATCACTTTAAATTTTCATATATCAATGGAAGACACCTCTAACTTCAATCGCCATCGTCAAACCATAACCAAATCAAACTCTCGTAAGATTAATAATCATCATCATCGTGTTCGTGACAACTCTACCGTGGATTTTAACATGGAGGAAGGTGATTCTGAGATGTGGAACAATTTTTCCAACAATTTTAGGCAAGTGCAGTCTGTGTTGGATCGAAATAGATTGTTGATTCAACAAGTTAACGAGAATCATCAATCGAGAACACACGATAGCATGGTGCAGAACGTGAGCTTAATTCAAGAACTCAACGGAAACATATCAAAGGTGTCGTCTATCTATTCTGATTTCAACACTGACTTCACAAATATGATTCATCAACGGAAGAATGATGTTTGAGATCGACTATCAATCTGCAGTGCTTCTACGTATAATAAACTTTTTAAGTATATTATTATCAATTAAGCTGCAAGTTGTAATTTTACAACATGATATGATGTTTCTTTGCTATCTCCAAATTTCATATGAAATCAAATATATTATGTTGGCAATTTAATTAAACTAAAGTATATAATTGTTGATTTTAATCACTTTTTTATTACTAAATTTAACGTCATCGATAATTTTGAATCATCCAATTAAGGTTTATAGCTCATTAATTAAAATCGAATGAATACTAAATGTTGATAAAAAAACTCCTTGTCACGATAAAAAAATGAACGTGATGACACTTTTCTCTTCTTACTTCCCACTAAGATAAGTCAGTCTCAACCCAATGGAACAAAAGAAATGCGGAAAGCGAAACAAGAACAAGATAAAAGCAAAAAACTTCTTCATTTTATAATACCCAAAAAATCTGTCAGTCTCGTGTACAAGCCACTAATATGTAAAGTACGAAAGTGAAAGATAATTATAACTTTCAATGTCTTTGATTCTAGAATAAAACAAATCATAAAAATAAGGATCAAGAGGGCCCATCGAGATGCCAAGCAACTACCTCTCAACAGTCCTTCGACAAGTCTCGAAAATATGAGCAGAAAAAGAGCAATCACATACTACCGGACTCAGAACCTACACAAATGTAGAAGCAAGAGGTGAATACCAACTAACATGGTACTCAACAAGTAACCAAATAAACAAGTAACACTAGTAAGAAATTAAATACTCCTTTCGTTCCGCCAATTGAACCTCCTCAAACTACAACCTACATAGAAATTAACCCAACCTAACAGTTTCACAATACACCGTTCACAAGGAATTACCACATAGTTCAATAGTCACAACTCAACAACCAACACATATCAAATATGTCAATTACAATGAACAAGTAGATCAATCACAATTAACAAGTAGATCAATCACAAGTATCAAATACGTCAAATCATAATAGTCAACTCTTGTCGGAACCATTTTCTTCGGCACAATAACACTAGGAACTATTTCTCTTTGACTGTATATCATATCACTAGGCGAAATCCTTTTTCTTGAACTTTATATCATATCACTAGCCAAAACCATTTACACTCGACTTTATGTCACATTAAGTACTTCCCAGAACCACTTTTCTTCATCATATTATCACTAGGAGAAATCATTTCCTTCAATATTATATCACTTTACTAGCTGTAATCATTTTCATCGACTTTATATCACATGTCTCATCATGATGTACACAAAAAATGCAAATAAGCCACTTCATACCACAAAGAAAGAGACAAAAATTCAAGAAATTCAAGTCCACATTAATGTCATGAAACAACCAACGGCATAAGGTTCAGAATATGACAACTTACAAAGCATTATGATCAACATGTTGCAGTTTCATTAATTCCTTTTGTATTTATCCAAGTTAATAAAGTGGGACATTGAGTTCATCACCTCATTTCCATTACTCTCCAACACACACAATGAAGGTAAATACACGATTCACTAAATTTATAAGGTTTAGAAGATCACTTACCTTAATTCAATCAAATAGTCAATCCAAGACTTGAGTCTTTCCATTCTGAACGATGTCCATAGCCATACAATCTATTTTCATCAAGCAATTTTAATAAGATTTTAGAAATAACAATACTCAATTCGAACTCTTTTAAGAATGGGTCAATCAACTCAAAAACTCTATTTAAAAAAATGAGATTTGAATCCAAAAATATTTACTTGAAAACGTAACACAAGGCATTTGAAATTCATCTGTGTAAACCATTTCAAAAAAGGTAGTAAAATCAGCTCACAATCACTTTTTTAGTTTAGAACTCATGTTCTTGAAAAGCCTTGTCATTTGTCAACCGAAATCTTAAGTTATGATGTTAAATCCATAAATAATCAAAGGAAAATTGAAGTTTAAGAGTAAAAAAAGCTTACCGAAATGATTTAGCACAACAAATCTCTTTAAAATCACCATCAAGGTTTTGCCAAGCTCAAAAAAAAAAGTGTGTGTGTGTGTGTGTGTGTGGGGGGGGGGGGGTTAAACCCCAAAATTTCAGACTAAAACCCTCTTAGATATCACAAAAGCGGATTCAGATTCGCTTAAGCACACATCGCTAAAACGAACCGCACTTCGCTTTGGTGAACCTCGCAAAAATGGTGCCTCTCGCAAAAGCGAAGCATTCTTCGCTTTTGCAAACAAGTCTTCACAAAAGCGAGACCTGCAGACACGATTAGAACACATCCAAATACAAATCATTGAATGGAATTAACGTAAGGATTCATTCAAAATTCCTTACACACAAATAATATATGCAATTTGGTTTTACTCGATGTTTCAAACTCAATGGAACCGTCAAAACATGAATCCAAGGTCTCCTTAATCCAAAAATTATGAAAGTCACAAGATACGAACATAACGCTTAAGAAGGCCAAATTAAGCGCAAGACCTCTAGAAAATCAATCAAGACCTCAGCTAAGTCTAAAATCATCCTCCAAATTTAATGAAATTCTCGAAATTCTACTTCGAGCATCTGACCCGGATGTTGATCAAGTTCAACCCAAATGCTAAAATTTCACAAAATTTCAACTTAGGACCTCAAATCCAAAAAAGACTCAAAATCTGAAACCAAATAATTCTCATAAGCCAATTTCGACATTTGACTGATGGAATCAACAAACACTTGAAACATCTAAAGACACCAAAAACCATTTTTGAAAACTTTAGCTTTTCAAACCCTAAACTTAAAAAATTCACAAATTTTTACTTAAAGTTTGAAACCAACTTTGAAAACTCAATGAAAAATAACTGGGGATCAATATCGGAAGAGACAAAATGATAATATTATGTATATTTCCAAAAATGACTAATTGGGTTATAAAATCACTTCAAACACTACAAATGACAATAATATTAAATATATATTATTTAATTTTGCATTGATTAAATTAAACAGTGAATATACATTACTTGATTATTTCATTTAGTGTTTAGTTATGTAACTAATACTTGTAAGTCGTACTTATAGCTTGTTTGACCAAATTTATATTTGTCTAAAAGTGTTTTTTTTAAAGTGAGGTGTTTGACCAAACTTTTGAGAGAAAATAAGTGTTTTTTGGGAATAATAAAAGTTGTTTTTCAGAAGCTATTTTTTTTTCTCTAAAAATGCTTTCACTAATAGAAAATCACTATTTTCCATTGAAATTACCCAATGAAAACTTTATGGGCATGTTTAAAAAGCCACCAATTAATTAGAATCGAAGTAATTACTAGGATAGTAATTACTAGTCTAGTAAATGCATTGACCTGTTTTTTGCCAAAGTGTAATTACAATACAATTGCTAGTGTACTGTTTGATTGCTCAAGTGTAATCATAAAGTTATATTGAATTTTAAAAATAGAAATTAATTATCTAAAATTAGAAATTTATAGTAGACAAATAAGAACCTTTATAAATGATATTAAATTAAATATTTAAGATACATATTGTTTTTTTTAAAATATATTAATTAATAAACATATGTGGTCTTAACTAATATTATAAAAAATAATTGGTTTATGTTTTAATAAATTAATCATAAAAAGTAAAGTACAAAATTTCTTTGAACATCATGAAATGCATGTTTGATAAAAAACTTTAACATTAGGGAAAAGGTAGAAGTACCTCTCTAGACTATGAGCCGAATTCCAGAGACACACCTTAACTAAACTAAGGTCTTATTACCCCCTGAACTCATTTTTTTTTTGTAATTTTGTACACCTTTTTGGTTTACGTGAAATCCAAATACATCTCACGCGCCACAACTGCGTTGTGTCACAGGGTGTGCCACATAAGCCAAAATGTGTACAATATTGTATATAAAATGAGTTTAGGGGGGTAATATAACCTTAGTATAGTTAAGGTGTGTTTCTGGAATTTCGGTCATAGTCTAGGGGGGTACTTATGCCTTCTCCCTTAATATAATAAATATAGTGTCATAAAATTATAAAAACAGTTGACAAACATGTATTTGTCAAGTCTAACTAAAAAATAGCTTGCAATGTAAAATATCCATTCAATACTTTCAAAGCAAATGAAATTGAAAATATAACATAAATTCTAAATTCAAATAAAAAATTTAACATAATACTCTTATGCCTAATTTCAACATAACATACATAAATATGATTTAAAAGAAAAGAAACACGTAAGTCCATGACCTTATTCAATAATGAATTCTATTTTAATGTAAAAATAAGAATACTAACAAATTATACTAAGAATAAAAATAGACAATGCAAAAATTGTATGAAATCGCATGAAGTAAAGGTTGATAATGAGAAGGAAATGAAATATAAATAAATAATTATTTTTAGAAAACAATAGAATAATAATGTTACAACCCAGACAATCGTGATTGGCACCAACACTAACCCTCCGGTTGGAGAACCATTAATGCTAATTAATTAACCAACTTTAATAAAATACTAGGACACTTTAAGTTACAGAAGCAAGTTAAATAGCTAAAAACTAAACTTCCCATAAACTTCCAAAAGATATAACAACTAAATAATGCGGAAGTAATACGCCTAGAACCTGAAAGTCAATGTACCAAAACATCTAACAAGATCCATAAGTCTAACAAGAAGAATCACAACCCCAAGCTAATGAAATAATAACTAACTAGAAAAGTCTAAGTTCGAAATGTGGACATAGATGAAAGGAGAACTCATGAAAGTCCGGAAGAACTGGCTCACCCTTGAATTCGAAGCGATCATTTATTTCTAGACGAGGTCTGTCAATAGCCGCCTGAAGATGCCTTGTACTCAACAAAAAGTGTAGTATCAGTTCACAACCACATTGTACTGATAGGATAACGCGACTCTCCCACTAAGTGCAACATATATAAGTTATTACAACAATATAATCACATGCATACACCGAACCTATACAATATTATCAACATTTAGGACGAGTTTCAAGTTTCACATTTCTCAAGAAACACAATTATGTCAAGTAATTGGTCCTCTCATAGAACCCAAACCCAAAGTGTTAGCATACTAGAATGTGGTATCCGATCCAAAGTTTATGCCAGAACATGGCAACTGATCCCATAATTATACGGAACGTGGCAACTGATCGAAGTTAGTGTTCCAAATGCAACACCTGATCTATTCAACAAGCCACAATCACAATCACAAGTATATTCTCAAGTTCATACATTGCGATTGATTGTGATTGTGGTGTGTTGAATGGATTGGATTTCCACGTTTTGACATAGCTAACTGGGATCATATTGCTATATTTTGGCATAAATATGGGATCAGTTGCCACATTCTGGGGACTGTGAGTTGTCTGAACTCTCCCCCATATCGGTGCTCAATACTACTCCCAAAATATCATGACTCTTATATTTTAAAAATATACTGAATTTGTGGTTTTGAGATTAGTGCTCAAAATACTTAGCTCAAGCCTATCATCGAAATCATAGTTTCCCTGCTTGCTTCTTTTAGAAAGCTATAGTTCTTTTCTGCAAACTTGCCCAAAGGTTCCTTGGAAATCAAAGTTTCCTTACTAGTTAAATATTAAAACATTTTAAGTCTCTTTGAGAATACTTAGTCCCCATATACCTTTGAAGAAAAGAACTTCAACTTACTCTTTACTTTGCTTGAACTTGAGTCTTAAAAGAAAGTTAAAATGTTTATATAAGACTCTTGAAAACCTTTAAGGACTTTACTTTAACTTACTTCTTAGATTTAGACTTGACTTCTTAACTTCCTTGACTTTGATCTTAACTTTCCTTGAATTGAATATGGATTCAAGGTTATGATTTGAGTTCTTTGATTATTTCTAGGTGTTTAGAAATCATTTGAAGTAATTAGAATCATGGGAAGATGCTAATGTACCTTGGAAGGACTAAACTACGAAAACTAGATGAAAAACGCCGGGTTAGGCATACTGGCGGCGCACTGGGCATACTGGCGGCGCACCATGCTAGCCTCAGTTGACTGAGGCTTGGTTCTGGCTCACTGGTGGCGCGCCGCGCCAAGCCTTGGTTGAGTGAGGCCAATTGCTGGCGCATTGCAGGCGCGCCGTGCCTGCCCTTACCCAGGCGCGTCTGACTAATTTTTCAAACCCTCCAAACCTTCCTAGTTCTTTCAAAAAACACCTGGGACTATTGGTACTCTCAATATCTGCCGAATTCACCTCAAAATTTACCCGGGGAAACAAGAATTCAACCATGGATGGCAGCCCACAACTCAATCAACAAGAATTCAAAACTTTTCTTCAAGAACTTAACTTCTAACATGAAATCAACTCATAGATTACTAAATTGAAAAAAATTGGTGTGTGGGTGAATTAAACGAACAAGAAAGATCCCACATGCCTTAATAGGGATCACCCCCGACGAATTCCACAAGCCGAACTTCGACGATCTTGAACGTTCTTGCTTCATGTTCTCCTTTCTCCTCTTTTCTCCTCTTCTTTTCTCTTCTCTCAAAACCCTAACTTATTTTCTAAAAGCGTGAACTGAATAGGATCAATTTAGACCCCAATTTATTATCCAAAAATGAATTAAAATAGGATAAGGAAAAGACAACGTTGCCCTTCCCAAATCCGGATTGGATTATCCTTACTCTAACAACCCAATTTTCAATAGACATATCTCTTTCATACGATATCGAATATGCGCAAACTCGGCAGCGTTAGAAAGATCTATCCAAGGTCTTTCCAACTATATAAAGAACCGACTCTAACCCATCATGAGCTAGAAGTTATGTCCATTTGCAGATGACCAAAACTCACTTTTTACACTTAGGGAATTTTCCAGTTTTTTCCAATTCTTCCCTATAATGATAAGTTTTAGTTTCTTAGCATATTCCTAGATATTTTGAGTTACGAGATGTTACACCATTGAATTGTATAGATTGGCTTATTGTTATGAACATGAACTTTGACTTATGACTTCTCAAAGAGTAGTACTTAGTGTGAGTGGGGGTATGTGACTTCATTCATGCATTGCACTAGTGGATTTTAAGAGTGGTTGTGGTGTGCTTCTCTTATGATATTGTATATGTTTTGTGTATGCGTGTTTATAATGTTGCTTGACTTATATATGTTTCACTTAATGGTATAGACGCGTGATCCTACGAGTACACGCTGGTTGTGTACTGATATTGCACTTGCTTTTTTTTTTTGAGTACATGAATTTTTCGACGGCTATTGATAGACCTAGCTATGTGATTATTGAGCGTGACCAGATTCATGGGTGAGTTAGTTCTTTTAGGCTTCCATAGATCTCTCTTATTTAAGTTCGTTCTCTTCGGACTCAGACTATTTGTTAAGGTGTTTGTTAGTTTCAGGGTTGTACCCCTTGTTATTACATTTTACGTTAGTAGAGTTTAGGTACATTGACTTTCAGGTTCTTGGGGTATTTTCACATTTGTTATTAGTTTTTAGATGTTTGTTAATCCTTTGGAGTTTATGGGGACTCTGTATTTATTATATTGTCATTTAAACCTGCTTCCGTATCATTAAATGCCTAGTTTTTGGTTAAATTGCTTAGTTGGGCTGTAGTAATGGTTCTCCTATCGGAGGGTTAGTGTGGGTGCCACTCACGATGGTCAGGGTCATGACATCTCTAAATTTTGATACCACATGAATCGACTCAATAAATGGGGACTCAACCTCAACATCCCGAATATGAGACAAATAATCCAAACAAACCTGCCCTACCAGTTTCCTAGCCCGAATGGAGGATATGATCTTAGCTTGCTTAGCCTTGTACACCCCTTCCTACTCTAATTTTTCCTTTCCCAAAATTTCTAGGGTTACAACTTAGTATTACAATTAAGCAAAACATAATAGGAGGACAACCAAGTCATGCCTAATATTATATCAAAGTCAGTCATATCCCAAATCAGTAAATCAACCCAAGTTTGAAAATCCATAAACAAATAGGACAAGTACAATAGACATGGGTGACTCTGACAGACTTTCCAACTGGAGTAGAAACACGGATAGAGGCATAAGTATATCAGAAATCATAGCGAATTCTGAGGCAAATTGCACGGATAGATGAGAATAAGTAGAACCCTGATCAAATAACACATTAGTCATCTGATCACAGACAAGAGTAGTACCTCTGATCACCACGTTAGATGCCTCTGCCTCATTCTTGCCTGGAGAGGAATAACACCGAGCCCTATCAACTTGACGAATGACTTCCCCACGTGGCTGCGCTATACCTTTGCTTGTGTTACCATTTCGTCTACCCCCACGACCTCGTTGATTACCTCCTCGCCCACCTTGTGGATGTCCTCTACAATTATTATCATTTTCCGCATGTACCACTGCTCTAGTCTGCTTCTGCACGTAATCTAACACTCGTGGGTGGGGACAATCTCTTCTCAGATGCGCAACTTCTCCAGAATTATAGCAAGTACGATTAAAAGATGGTATACCGCCCGTCAAATTCGTGACTCCTTAGCTATCCTGAATCAAATTATGAGGTAGTTCCCGAGTAATTACCTGTAGAGACGGGCATGGCAGACTAAATGAGTATGGCTGCAAGTGTTGGCCTCCCTGCCCCTTTGGAGTAAGAACCTTGAAAGTTACCCGGGTTTTAGGCCCTTTTAGCCAATGCCTTAGCCTGACCGCCTAGCGTCACCCCTTTACTTTCTTAACATAGTCTGTTACCTAATTAAAGCTCATTCTTTTAGAGGTTATATGGACATATAATATCTGCAACTTAGAGTTTAGTCCCTTGATAAATAAACGGATCCTCTCTTCCTCCGTAGTCACCAATTGAGTAGCATATCTAGACAAGGCATGGAATTTAGCCTCATAAGCATCCACAGTCATACCACCTTGCTCCAAAGTCATGAACTCATCCTTCTTATGAACTCTCAAAATCCTACGCACATATTTCTCCAAAAACATAGCATGAAATTGGGTCCAAGTAACACGAGGTAAAACTAAAAATCTGCATTCCATATAAGCTCTCCACCACTGCTTAGCCACACCTTGAAGCTGAAAGGTTGCGAACTCAACCCCGTGTTGATGGGCAATTCCCAAATTATGAAGCCTCTCGTAACAAATTAGGATGGACTCATATTCATCTTCACTCTCAAAACCATGGAACATAGGCAGTTTCAACTTCAAAAACTTGGTCAACATCTCATGTACATTACCAGTCATAACAAGACCCAATAAAGGATGGAAGAAAGCATTATTACCTCCAATTTCACCCACCTTAGGACAATTCTAGCAATAGGAGGATTGACGGGAGCTTGAGTTGCTTGAGCAAAAGGAAGCACTCCAGGACCAACCAACCCTTTCAAGAATGACATGATCTGTTGAGATAACATTGGGTCTATGTAAGGAATACTTGTATTTTCAGCCTGCACCTCTTCCTCTTGTCCAACCTCTTCAACATTTTCAACCTCAACATTCTCCTCTATCTCTTCATAATGCATGGTATGGGCCTCATTTTGGGGAGCATTTTTGACCGGTACCCCATCTCTAGTAGGCTCCACTCTTTCTCAACCTCAACCCCTAGCTCTTCCTCTACCCATGTCTTGACCGCAACCTCTCCCTGCAGATTCCCCAGCTGGAGCATTTACGGGAGCTACGAGCCTGACGCAGCTGAATCTTGTGTTAACCATCTGTAGACAAAAGAGTGAAGGAGGTTAGATACCAATTCGAACCGACATATACCAATTGGAATGGAGTTATAGCACGAAAGGAGACAAAAGATAACAGAGAGATTTTCTTAAGTCCTATAGCCTCTTAAAGAAAATCACAAATGTCTCCGTACAGTTCCACAAGACTCTACTAGACTCGTTCTGGTATATCAAGATCAATGAAGCTAGTCTCTAATGCCAATTTTGTCACGATCCAGACCATTGTGATTGACACCCACACTAATCCTCTGGTGGGAGAACAATTAATGCTAATTAATTAACCAACTCTAATCACATACTAGGACATTTAAGTTACGGAAGCAAATTAAATAGCTAAAAATTGAAGTTTCCATAAACTTCCAAAAGATATAACAACTAAACTATTATACGCCTAGATACTAAAATTCAATGTACCAAAACATCTAACAAGATCTATAAGTCTAACAAGAAGATTCATAACCCTAAGCTAATGAACTAATAACTAACTAGAAAAGTCTAAGACCAAAATGTGGACATAAATTAAAGGAGAACTCATGACAGCCCGAAAAAACTAGATCACCTTGATTTCGAAGCAATCACTGATCTTCTAGACGAGGCCTGTCAATAGCCACCTGATGATTTCCTGTACTCAACAAAAATAAGATAAAGTGTACTGGTAGAATCACACGGCTATCCCACTACATGCAACGTATATATAAGTTACTACAACAATATAATCACATGCATATACCGAATGTATACAATATTATCAATATTTACGAATGAGTTACAGGTTTGACATTTCTCAAGATACAAAATTATGTCAAGTAGTTGGTCCTCTCATGGAACCCAAACCTAAATTGTTAGCGTACTGGAACATAGTACCTGATCTAATGTTTATGCCGAAACGTGGGGATTAATCCTATAAATATGTCAGAACGTGGCAACTAATCCAAGTTAGTGTGTTGGAACGCAAAACCCAATCTATTCAACAAGACACAATCACAATGACAAGTATATTCTCAAGTTCATACGATCAAGTCATGATTCATGACATTCACCATTCATCTATCTCATTTATAACAAGTGTGATCAATAATGAAACATTCACATACATACATGTTTTATAATGAGGAAAAAATAAACATATATTACACGTACAATCACAACTATCACCTACCTCGAAACACGCTTGAAACCCTTAAGAAACTTGATTCTTCTCTTTCCGGATCTGTTCCGCTTGTTCTGGATCTACAAATAATCTTAATAACACGAAAATCAATAAATAATCACTAGTTACTAGAATTACTAATCAATTCTATCAATCCTAGATCATACCCATGATCCCAATATCCAAATTAGGGCTTTTCCAATAATAATACTCAGATCAAAACTCTTTCCCATCGATAATTACCAATTAGATTACGTTCTACGGATCGGAAAATGATTTTAGGGGTGAAAATATTACCTTTATCCTAAAAATGGTGGAAAAAAATAAGAAAAGCTCTAGGTTCATTCCTTAGCTCTCAAGTTTGAAAATTGCAGAATAAAATGTTTTTTTTTACGACTTTACGTTACGTTTACCCCGTCATGGCGGCACCTGCCCCGCTGCTGCAGCCCTGCCCTGGAGGTAGATATCCCTCCTCAGTGGCTTGCACGAAAACATGATCTATTTTAAGAAATTTCAAACCCCCACTTCAACCAACAACACTCATAAACTACTCGTTCACGCTAGGATTGATTTCGGAGATCTATTCGTCCGAATTCAATTCCGCAAAATCGTATGAGTTTCTTAATGACTTATATATCTACTCATGTGATCAAATTCATAATTAAATCACCAAAGTTTTACCAGATTTCCCTAGACTTTTATGAATCTGATTTTGTCTAAATCTGGACTAGGCTGGAAAATTTCAAGTCACTACGAAAAAGTTTTCTGACCCAATTTTTTTCCCCGTTGGGTTTTCTATAACGGCGGAACCCGATCATTACAAATGAAAATAAAAAATATGTCACGCCCTGAGTATGCACCCCAGGCGTGGCTGGCACTCAAAAACAATTGCTGGCCTCAAGCGAACCCTTGGCCTGACTTACTTAACTCAGCGGAATATTCTAACATTATTACAATGATCAAAGGACTTAGTCAAATAACTAAATAATATAACTTAGAATGCTAGAAGAAATAACATTCAACTTGGCCAAAAATGGGAACCCAAGTCTTTAACATAGAATAATAATGTAAATATAAATGAACTACTAACTATCTATGAATCCTCTAAACAACTAAGATGGATGTCGGCACAATACCCACAACATCCTAATGAGATAGACTAGAAACCAAATAAAAGGGTCCTCAAGAAGGCAAGGAGGCTCACCAACAAACTTTGAATGCTCAAGCTGGATCAACGAGACGCTAGATGCTGATCCTGGTTAAGTGCGTCTGCATCATAAACGATGTAGGAAAACTGACATCAGTACATTGAATGTACGAGTACGTGAGTTGGAATGCTACAAACATAGTCTCGATAGAGATTGTGAAAGAAACACTTACCTTGACTCTTCTCAACTCTTGATAATTAACTCAATATAAAGTAGTAAAACGCATGCGATATATATATATATATAAATCTTACAAAGAAACTGAAAACAATCTTAGTTCGTTAAAGATAAAGCAATAACCAACTTAACCTGATGTAACGGCCTGTATTTTCGTATGTGGTAGTTCTATTCATGTTATACTTGACATATACTTATAGTGTAGGTGAGGGATCATGTTTCTTACATGACTAGTGTTGGTTTAAACTAGCTTGGAAGGTGATGTAATGCCTTGCACGTTTTAGCATATGTATTGCAAGTTAACTCCGATGGAAAAGTATTTAAGTAATTATAGTAAGGTGGTAATTGAGCTAGCAGCTGCATCACCTACTTGATCTATATTATAGTTAAAGGGCCCAAGTTTGATTGACCAGATTTAGGCTTATATTTAGGGGCTCATTTGAAGCCCAAACCTATTAAAGAAAATGTGAATGAAAGAAGGCCCAACAGCCAAATCTACCAATTGGCCATTATGGATAAAGCCCAAGTGAAACTAAGTAAGTACATGACCTCCTAAGATTTGTTTTACCATGTTATTGGTCCAAGTGTGTACCACCTACTTGCACTAATCTGTCGCAAGCTGATTAAAAGAACAAAGGAAAAATGGACAGCCAAGGTCCAATAATATTAAGTCCAAAAGGGCCCAAGTTAAAAGGACAAGTAGGTGGGGCACCTACTTGACATTATATGGCCCAAAATTGGTCAAGAGAGTCGGCCATAACACCTCCTTTTTCAAAGGATAAGGATCAAGTCTTATTCTCCATTTTGAACTTGCAAAATTTTAGATTTTCTTAAGTTTCTTTCTTGGTCTCTCTTGGCTTCAATAAGCAGCCCTAAAACACCTTAGGGATTCTTGAGTGCTGTCTCATTTTCAAGTAAGAAGTTTGAAGGAGAGTTTGAATTCTTGAAGTACAAGTTTAGAGGATAAATTTCCAGAATTAAGGTAAGACTTCAACCCATTTGTTTTCCTCTCTTTGATCATGTTTGGATTGGAGAATTTTGTATATATTTATCAAGAATTCATGGATGATGATAAATCTTTGAGTCAATATTCTCCTATTATGCTGAAAGATTTGAGATTGATAGTGGCTGCCTTATGAATATTGTTGTTGAGGGCTGTTTGAGTATCTCTGGAAATGATGTTTGAAGTTGTATTAATGTGTAGAGGAAGGGTGTGGTGGTTCACCATTTATGTAAGGGTTGTATGGGCCTGATTTCCATCAAATATTTTTTAGCTACTGTTTTGGAGAACCTTTTGTGATTTTTAGCTGCTGATGTTAGCTTAATCATGGGACTTATTTGTAGATTAGCCACCAATAAGGAAGGCTGAATCGTGATAGTGGTATTGGTCATAAATATAAGGTATGTAAGGGCTATTCGATTCTATGATACCTTTTGGCATTGAAATTCTGCCACCTTTGAATTAATATCAATAAAGTTCTCATAAGTTCTATTTTCTAGAAAAGGAAGCATGGGTGGCAAGCGTACTATCTCCAAATAAGCTAACAATATTTCTTTCCCCCATTCTAAGCACATGGAACTACTTTCATTATATGTTCACTTACTTTCTATACTTGTATTAATTTCCCCTTGTGCTGTTATAGAAATGGTATTTGCAAAAGAAAGTTTGATGAATCCTTCTCCTAAGCCAATTGAAGTCAATTGTGCCATTAAGGTCTTAAAGTAAGGTGTTGATGTTTCATAGCTCCTTATGTCATTGTTACTGCCTCAAAGTATTGTTTTCATGTATTCCACTACTGTTCCGTAATTTCATGTCTCCAAGATGATTATGACCACCAAATCAACATCTCAAAATGTTACGATTATCCAAAATAACATCTCAAAAGAGTTATGAACTGATTAACAATAATCTCAAAGATTAAAGAATCTAAGTGAAGAAATCTATTCAATTAAGGGTGGCAGCTTAGGGGCGAAAGCCTAGCATGGGCCGATCCCTATTGGTATAGAAGGGTGGCAGCTCAGGGGCGAAACCCTAGCATGGGCCGATCCCAAGTTGTGTAATTATGAGGACCGCATCCCAGGGGTTAATACGCCTAGCATGGGTCATCCTCTTCTACCACTGATCAGCTGGTCACTTGTATCACATGCCCAACAAAGATTATAACATACAAAGAAGGTAAAGAAAAGAATGTAGCTTACTTGATTCCACAAGAGTAAGCAAAGGTAGTCTTCTCTCCTAAATCTATGCACTCATATGTTGCTACTTGATTTCATTTGTGCCTTGTATTACATATACTTTTTGCCTTACATATTCAGTACATTTTTCGTACTGACGTCCCGTATTGGGGACGCTGCATTTCATGCTGCAGGCTCAGGTACTCCAGCTAGTAGACCTCCTCAGTAGGAGCACTCAAAATTCTGCTACTTTTGGTGAGCTCCAAGTTGATTCGGAGCTTTATTAAGTCCTTGGTAAATTCGTTTGATATTGTATCGTAGTTAAGGGTAAGGCGGGGTTTGTCCCGACCTACTCTAGTCTTCTATCTTTTAGAGGCTTTGTAGACGTATGTACATGGTTCAGTTGTGTCTTAAGGAGTTGTGGCCTAAACGGCCAAGTCTTGTATATAACTTTTGGATCTACTTACGTTGGTTTGTATCGCTGCATCCAAAGTTAACTTGTCTCAATTGTTATAGTATATGCTCAGTAAGAACAGGTTGCAGGTTGGTTCTCTCGGGCCTTTAGGGCATCGGGTGCCTGTCCGTCTTAATGGGTTTTGAGGCGTGACACTAAGTTGGTCTATAATGTGGTATTGAGGTATTGTCAAAGAGTTTAGGTGCATTGGAAGTCAAACGTCTAGGGACAACTAAGACGTTCGACGACTAAGTCACCTATGTGCCTCATATGTGGTTTTATGTATTTATGTATGAATCATGAGATGATGAGGTCCCTAAATGAGTTATTATAGTGTATAGTCAGTGTGACAAGTTTCGTGAAGTTTGGAGGTCAAACGTCCAAGAATGTCAATGATGTTCGAAAGCTTTGCCTTGAAACGACCTTCTGTGTCTTGGTAAGTTTTGTCGAGTTTTACGTGTTCATTTGGGATGAAATTCATGTGAGAGATCCTAAACTCGTATACAAATATATTGGGGTTGGAAACTTCCGGGCAAAAATCCCAAGGACCATCCTTGGGTCCTTGAGGAAGGACCCATGTTTGTGGCCAAAACTGCCAAATGCAGTCCCACCTACGGATGGCAAACAATGGCCAGTGGCCAGGTCGACTCCCCGTAGCTGGAGGGTGTCGATGGATACTTATCCTAGAGATCTAAGCTTCCATTTACCAGTATCTGATCCAATCGATGAAGGACAGAACGGTCCATAAGTGGACTGACGTCCCGTCGTTTGGCAACCGTCTGTGAGGTTGTCTTCTGCGCAGCTTCACTATTAGTTGCAAGGGTGAATTTGTAAATTCACCCCACTTCCTAATAATATAAAGGGAGGTTACTAAAGGTTATTTTGGTTATTTTAAACATGTTTATAAGTCTTTAACAATTAGTAGAATTCATTCGTCATTCTTCAAAACCTAAAATATCCTAGAAATTCTCTAGAACTCCATTGGAGCCAAAACTCAAGGAAGAGATTGGATTGGAGATTTGAGTGGTGATTCTACATCAAATTGGAGGATTTACATTATTGAGGTATGGTTTTTGATCCTTGAAAGTCTATTTATCAAGGAGCCCAAATTCAAATAAGTTTTCTATTTTCAAAGATGAACTTGTACAATTTTATGATCTATCCATGGGTTCTTGCACTAAAGGTTTTGAATCATTGAATATTGATTGAATTGTTGTTAATTATATAATTTTAAATAAATTAACCTATGAACCCATGTGATTGATGAACCATCGTTTTTGACTACTTTATGGTTTAAATGATATTGTCTTAAAGCTTATGAATGCTAGTGTAGTTTTCTATGGACTATTGAATGATGTAAAAGAATTGTATTCAGTTGATGTATAATTGGTCTTAGATTGATAAATATATATTTAATTGACTTAGATTAATTTAGTAATATAGTTTTTGTATTGAATTGATGTTCATGTCCATGGGTAAGGGCCTTATGGTATTGAATTGGATGATTTAGCTATGGTTGAAGTGGTGAGAATGGATTGGTGGTACGCTGACCTTATTCTCTTCACTTTATGTTAATTAGACTTCAATTATGTTGTGATTGGTATGGTCCACTTATGGTGGCGGTGCTATGTGCTTTACTTGCAATTTATGTGGCCTTGTCGGCGTTACTCTACGTATTATGATGATCATGGCCTTGTCGGCGCTACTTGAATTATTATGATTATTTGTGTAGTTGATTATGTGAAGTATGATCATATCTATTTACATGCTAGTAATGTGAAAGTGTGATATTGTTAGGTGATCATGTTAGACTATGAGTATGTGTTTATGTGTGTAGTCTTAGAGTTGATGCATGATTGTTCCTACTTGACTATATGAGTCTATAATGGTTATATTGATGATGTTATAGTAATTTATTGGATGACATAAAGATGATAAGGGTAATTCCTAAGTGCTTCAAAGAATGATATGTTATATGTAATAAAGTAAACAACGTTGTGTCTTGTTTTGGTAGACTTGTGTCCCTTACTTGATACATGTATGAATGATATGTGAATATGAGATGTCTTGACTAGGTAGGCTTAGTGTACCCTTTTAATGTATGAATGAGTGATATGTGAGACCTTAAATGATGTTAAGAAGGTCATGTATATGGAACCTTAAACCTAGTGGTAAGGTTGTGAACCTTGAAGTCGAGAGCTGTAATGGTATCCTTCTTGTATGAATGGTCGACTTAAGGTTTATTGGCTGGAACGACATCATATCATCCTTAGGAAAGTCATGATGAGCTATCTTTGTCACCATTGAGAATGATTCTATTTAGGAAAGTTGGTTGATACTTTGGGCATGATCTAAACTTAGGTAGTCTAAGGATTATTTAGGTAACCTTGAAGAGAGTGTATAGGCGTTCTCTTGTAGGAGTACATAAGTAAGTCTTTTGATAGCCTTAGTAAGAAGAATGTCATGTTATATATGTTATGTGTTTTGGTGTCTTGTATGTATGTATGTCTTATTATAAGTAGTCTTGAGGATCATTTAGGCATGCTTAGAGAGGGTGTATGGGCGGTATCTCTTTATATTGCTTAAGTGAGTCTGAGGATAGATTTTAGTGAGGGGATTATATGCTATAAAGTGTATAAGGTAGAATTAAGCAACTTCACTGTAACAGTGAAGAAGTACACTGTACAGTGAAGAAGTACACTGTACAATGAATTAAGTTCACTGTAATGTTGCTCCTAAAAATATGATAAATTTATTAAGTGATTTTTATGTGTTTCTAAGATGTTAAATGTTGTTCTTATGATTATATTATGATATTTAAATCAAAAGATGCATATTTTCAATAAATGTCCATTTTCATGATTTTTATGCATTATGCCAACCTTAGTACATGTGGTTGTACTAATTACATGCTTTTATATATCTCTATAGTGGTTGGTAGGTGAGGAGCTTTTGGGAAGCAAGACTTGGATCGTAACGTCATTCAAGTGAAGTTGAAGTATGTCTTCATTTGACTCGAGGGCAGAGATGTCTTTTATTTCTCTTATTGAAGTATTGTAATAGACTTAGTAGTACCATATTTCTATTGTGTATGGGCCGTGTCCCAAGTACTCTTGTGTCTAAGATTTGATGAAATGAGACTTAGTATTTCCTATGAGTTTTACATGAAAGAGATTTTAAAGACTATGAAAATGTTTGTGAAAAGTTTTAATTCCGCACTACGTTTCACTATGTATATGCGATGAACGATATGAAAGGGCTTGATAAGACCTCCGAGAGGTCAAGTACGCCGGTTGCACTCCGAGAGTGCCATATCTTCTAGGGTGTGGTCTCGGGATGTGACAGAACCTTGTCTTGTCTTGAACATCAAATCTAGTCTTAGAAAAATTCCCATCTTCGGTTCTTACCTTCTTCAACTCCCTACCAACTTTCTTCTTAAACTTTTGCGCCTCAATTTGTTTGGCATGAACCATAAGGCGAGAGATGTACATTCTAGGAATCAACATAGCCGAGCTACATTCATTAACCACAAGATTGGATATCCCCATGACAAATTTGTTCATCTTCGCCCTAGAATCCGCAACCATAGTAGGAAAATACTTTGATAGTTGAGTGAACTTGATGCTATACATCTTCACGCTCATACCCCTTGACGAATGTTGATGAATTCTTGCATTTTTCTCTCCCTTAGTTCCAAGGGAAAGAACCTATCAAGGAAAGTCTTCTTGAAAGCTCCCCAAGTAATCCGGCCTTCTATAATCGGCCTCTCAACCTTTCATTGCTCCTACCACACTTGAGCTACATCTTTGAGTTGGTAGGTGGCTAGTTCCGCCTTTTCTTGAGAAGAAACCCCTATAGCATCAAGAACTTTGAACACTTCATCAATGAACCCTTGTGGGTTCTCCTCCACCTTAGATCCAAAGAAAGTAGGGGTATTCATCCTTGTGAAATCCCTAATCCTTGAATCGTTGATGTTAGCATTGGGGTTCATTTGAACCCTTGCATCCTTAGCAACTTGGTAGCCAACACTTGAGTCAAGCTATGTATGGCCGACCTTATCTCAACGTTAGACATAGCCGCTTTCTTCAATAGGAACTTGAGGGTTTTGAGGAGCTTGATGGGGAATCGCCTCATTCAAATTCTCCTCTCTGGCCCTTCGAGCATTGTTCCTCCTTGTATTCATTGCCTATAAACACAATAAAAAGAGTAGAAGAAAAGGTCTAGATAGAGTTAAGACTCTTAGGCACGACTAAGGAATAACAAGAAAATGCAAGTTTCTAAGCATCACATAGTCTCTCATTCATAAGTGTGGGGCGCTTTACAATGGTTTAGTGAAACATCTAACCTAAGATTATTCAACCTCATTCTCTGATACCAAGTTTGTTACGACCCAAAGTACCCCTTAGTCGTAACCGGCGTCGTCGTCCTCGAAGAGGACTAAGACAAGTCTCTTAGTATTCGTCATAACATATCATAGGTCAAACTTGTCACGCCTCAAAACCCATTAAGACGGACAGGCACCCGATGCCCTAAAGGCCCGAGAGAACCAATTTGCAACCTGTTCTTACTGAGCATATACTATAACAATTGTAACAAGTTAACCTAGGATGCAGCGATACAAAACAACGTACTTAGGTCTAAAAAACGTTTTATACAAGACTTGGCCGTTGAGGCTACAACTCCTTAAGACACAACTGAACCATGTACATACGTCTACAAAGCCTCTAAAAGATATAAGACTAGAGTAGGTCGGGACAGACCCCGCCTTACCCTTAACTATGATACAATACCAAACGAATTTAACAAGGACTTAATAAAGCTCCGAATCAACTTGGAGCTCACCAAAAGTAGCAGAATTTTGAGTGCTCGTACTGAGGAGGTACACTAGCTGGAGTACCTGAGCCTGCAGCATGAAATGCAGCGTCCCCAATACAGGACGTCAGTACGAAAAATGTACTGAATATGTAAGACAAATAGTATATGTAATACAAAGCTCAAATGAAATCAAGTAGCAACATAAGGGTGCATAGATTAGGAGAGAAGACCACCTTTGCTTACTCTTATGGGATCAAGTAAGCTACATTCTTTTCTTTACCTTGTTGTATGCTATAATCTTTGTTGGGCATGTGATACAAGTGACCAGCTGATCAGTGGTAGAAGAGGATGACCCATGCTAGGCGTATTAACCCCTGGGATGCGGTCCTCATAATTACACAACTTGGGATCGGCCCATGCTAGGCTTTTGCCCCTGAGCTGCCACCCTTATACCAATAGGGATCGGCCCATGCTAGGCTTTCCCCCTGAGCTGCCACCCTTAATTAAATAGATTTCTTCACTTAGATTCTTTAATCTTTGAGATTATTGTTAATCAGTTCATAACTCTTTTGAGATATTATTTTGGATAATCATAACACTTTTGAGATGTTGATTTGGTGGTCATAATCATCTTGGAGATATGGAAATACAGAACAGTAATGGAATACATGAAAATAATACTTTGAGGCAGTAACAATGACATAAGGAGCTATGAAACATCAACACCTTACTTTAAGACCTTAATGGCACAATTGACTTCAATTGGCTTAGGAGAGGGATTCATCAAACTTTGCTTTGCAAATACCATTTCTATAACAGCACAAGGGGAATAATGTCACAAGTATAGAGTAGTGAACATATAATGAAGTAGTTCTATGTACTTAGAATGGGAAAAGAAATATTGTTAGCTATTTGGAGATAGTACGCTGCCACTATGCTTCCTTTTCTAAAAATAGAACTTATGGGAAACACTTCATTGATATTAATTGCAGGTGCCAGATTTCATGCCAAAAGGATATAGAATCGAATAGCCTTACATACCTTATTTTTCTGACCAATACTACTATCACGATTCAGCCTTCCTTTTTGGGTGCTAATCTACAACATAAATCATGATTAAGCTAACATCAGCAGCTAATCACAACAAGGTCCTCGAAAACAGTAGCGAAAATTTTGATGGAAATCAGGCCCATACAACCCTTACATAAATGGTGAACCACCACACCCTTCCTCTACACATTAATACAACTTCATACATCATCTTCCAAGATACCCAAACTGCCCTCAACAACAATATTCATAAGGCAGCCATTATCAATCTCAAATCTTTCAGCATAATAGGAGAATATTGACTCAAATATCTATCACAATCCATAATTAATTCTGGAAATTTATCCTCTAAACTTGTACTTCAAGAATTCAAACTCTCCTTCAAACTTCTTACTTGAAAATGAGACAGCACTCAAGAATCCCTAAGGTGTTTTAGGGCTGCTTATTGAAGCCAAGAGAGACCAAAAAAAGAAACTTAGGAAATCTGAAATTTTGCAAGTTCAAAATGGAGAAAATAGACTTGATCCTTATCCTTTGAAAAAGGAGGTGTTATGGCCGACATTCTTGACCAATTTTGGGCCATATAATGTCAGGTAGGTGTCCCACCTGCTTGTCCTTTTAACTTGGGCCTTTTTGGACTCAAGATTATTGGACCTTGGCTGTCCATTTTCCCTTTGTCCTTATATTCAACTTGGGACAGATTAATGCAAGTAGGTGGTACACACTTGGCCCAATAAACATGGTAAAACAAATCTTAGGAGGTGATGCACTTACCTAGTTTCACTTGGGCTTTATCTATAATGGGCCAATTGGCAGATTTGGCTGCTGGGCTTTATTTCATTCACAATTTTTTTTAATAGGTTTGGGCTTCAAATGAGCCCCTAAATATAAGACTAAATCTGGTCAATCAAACTTGGCCCCTTTAACTATAATATAGCTCAAGTAGGTAATGCAACAGCTAGCTCAATTACACCTTACTATAATTACTTAAATACTTTCCATCGGAGTTAACTTGCAATACATATGCTGAAATGTGCAAGGCATTACATCACCTTCCGAGCTAGTTTAAACCAACACTAATCATATAAGAAACATGATCCCTCACCTACACTATAAGTCTATGTCAAGTATAACATGAATAGAACTACCACATACAAAATACAGGCCGTTACATCCTTCCCCCCTTGGAACATTCGTCCTCGAATGTTAGCATGGTTGTTCGGCCTAAACAAGTTCAAGCCTAAGTCAGTACTACTATTAATCACATTGAACATATAGACTTATATCGTTCTCACCAGTGAGGAAGAGGTGAGGATACTTCAATTTCATTGCTTCTTCTGCTTCCCATGTAACTTCTTCTACTTGTTGGTTTCTCCATAGTACTTTTACAGAAGCTACTTCTTTATTTCTTAACTTCCTAACTTGTCGATCCAGAATAGCAATGGGTACTTCTTCATAAGTGAGATCTCCTCTAACCTGTACGTCTTCAGTAGGAGTAATACGAAATGGGTCACCTACGCATTTCCGTAGCATTGAGACATGGAACACCGGATGAACTGATGAAAGCTCTTGTGGTAGCTCTAACTCATAGGCTACTTGGCCAAATTTTCGGATAATCTTATATGGCCCTA
This sequence comes from Solanum sitiens, assembly GCA_016801875.1. Taxonomy (NCBI): domain Eukaryota; kingdom Viridiplantae; phylum Streptophyta; class Magnoliopsida; order Solanales; family Solanaceae; genus Solanum; species Solanum sitiens. The sequence continues at coordinate 247,649 of JABWTJ010000756.1, forward strand.
TATAGCGTGGACTCAGCTTTCCCTTTTTACCAAACCTCATTACCCCTTTCATCGGAGACACCTTCAAGAACACCCAATCCCCTATAGAAAATTCTAGTCCTCTCCTTCTAATATCTGCATATGATTTATGTCGACTTTGAGCTGTTTCTAGCCTCTGCTGTATCACTTTGACTTTTTCCATAGCTTGATGAACAAGATCTGGCCCAAATAAGGCAGTTTCACCCGTTTCGAACCAGCCAATTGGTGATCTACACTTTCGACCATATAAAGCTTCATAACGTGCCATTTTAATGCTCGAATGATAGCTATTGTTATAAGCAAATTCAATAAGTGGTAGGTGATCATCCCATCTACCCTTGAAATCTAATATACAAGCTCGCAGCATATCCTCAAGTGTCTGAATTGTACGTTCTGCCTGACCATCCGTTTGAGGATGAAAGGCTGTACTTAAATTCACTTGTGTTCCCAAACTCTTTTGAAATGACTTCCAAAAATTTGCTGTGAATTGAGCTCCTCTATCAGATATTATAGAGATTGGCACTCCATGTAGTCGAACTATCTCCTTAATGTACAGCCTTGCATACTCTTCAGCTGTATAAGTAGTCTTCACCGGCAAGAAGTGTGCTGCTTTGGTAAGTCTATCAACTATTACCCATATGGAGTCAAACTTCCAGAATGAGCGAGGCAAACCAGTAACAAAATCCATGTTGATCATGTCCCATTTCCAAATTGGAAGTTCTATACGCTGCATGTAACCTCTGGGCTTTTGGTGTTCTACTTTTACCTGTTGACAATTTGGACACTGAGCCACGAATTCTGCAATGTTCTTCTTCATGTCCCCCCACCAATACATTTCTTTCAAGTCATGATACATTTTAGTTGACCCCGGATGAACAGAGTATCTTGAATTATGTGCTTCTATCATGATCCTCTTTCTTAGTTCATCTACATTAGATACACACAATCTGTTTTGACATCGAAGTACTCCGTCTTGCTTAAGCTCAAATGCATTTTTCATACCATGTAGTACATTCTCTTTAAGTTGTAAAAGAATTGGATTAGTGTACTGCTTCTCTTTCACTTCCACTATTAATGAGGATTCTGCCGCATTTTGCACAATAACCCCTTCGTCTTGAGATTCAAGAAGGCGAACACCCAAGTTCGCTAGTTGGGACAGATCCTTAGTCATTCCTTGTCTTTCCACAGACTTCCCATAAGTGCTTGCCATTATTTTACGGCTTAAAGCATCAGCTACTACATTAGCTTTACCGGGATGATATAAGATGTCAATGTCATAATCTTTTAATAGCTCCAGCCACCTTCGCTGCCTAAGATTTAGGTCCTTTTGCTTAAAGATATATTGCAAGCTTTTGTGATCAGTGTATATGTCAACATGAACTCCATACAAGTAGTGGCGCCATATCTTCAAAGCAAACACAACTGCTGCTAGCTCTAGATCATGGTTTGGATAATTTTTCTCATGTGGCCGCAGTTGCCTTGATCCATAAGCTATAACTTTACCATGCTGCATCAATACACAACCTAAGTGCACTCCCGAAGCATCACAGTACACTACATAGCCTTCTGTACCTTCTGGAAGTACCAACACAGGTGTAGAAGTTAATTTACTCTTCAGCTCTTGGAAGCTTCTTTCACACTCATCGCTCCACTGAAACTTGGTTCCTTTGTGTGTTAGCTTTGTTAAGGGTGCAGCCATGGAAGAGAATCCTCCAACAAACCTTCTGTAATAACCTGCCAATCCAAGAAAACTACGGATCTCAGTAGGCATTATAGGTCTTGGCCATCTTTTCACGGCTTCTATTTTCTGGTTATCAACCCTTATTCCTTCCTCGAATACGATATGACCTAGGAATGCCACAGATTTCAACCAGAACTCACATTTAGAGAACTTTGCATACAATTTACGATCACGGAGAATTTGTAAAACCTGCCGCAAGTGATTAGCATGATCCTTTTTCGATCTTGAATACACCAAAATGTCATCTATGAACACTATCACAAACACATCTAAGAATGGCTTGAACACCCTATTCATCAAATCCATAAAAGTTGCTGGTGCATTTGTTAGCCCGAATGACATGACTAAGAACTCAAAATGACCATACCGTGTTCGGAAAGTGTCTTGGGTATATCTTTGTCCTTGACCCTTACTTGGTGATAACCTGACCTCAGGTCGATCTTTGAAAAACACTTAGCACCTTGTAATTGATCAAACAGATCATCAATTCTAGGGAGGGGATATTTGTTCTTAATTGTTACCTTATTCAACTGCCGGTAGTCGATACACATTCTTAATGAGCCATCTTTTTTGCGTACAAACAAAACTGGCGCTCCCCATGGGGACACACTGGGCCTTATGAATCCTTTTTGTAATAAGTCTTTTAACTGCTCCTTCAACTCTCGTAATTCTGCCGAAGCCATTCTATATGGAGGAATTGAGATAGGTTGAGTATCTGAAAGCACATCAATATCGAACTCTACTTCTCGTTCTGGAGGCAAACCTGGAAGATCTTCAGGAAACACATCTGGAAATTTATTTACCACCGGAATGGATTGAAGGGTTGGTGGCTCTGGATCTACATTTCCACTCTAACCAGATGGCATATGTATCCTTTGGAAATCATCTTCTTTGCCTTAAGATAAGAAATAAATTTACCTCTTGGCATCCCAATATTACCTTTCCATTCGAGGACTACCTCTTTTGGAAACTGGAAATGCACTATCTTAGTTCGGCAATCTACTGTGGCATAACAAGAAGCTAACCAATCCATACCCATTATAACATCAAAATCTACCATGTCTAGCTCAACAAGGTCAGCCAATGTATCGCGATCACAAACAGTTACAATGCAATTACGATAAACTCTCCTAGCTATAATAGATTCACCAATCGGTGTAGACACTTCAAATGGCTTTGCTAATAATTCTGGTGTTCTTTTGAACTTTCCAGCAATCAATGGTGTAACATATGATAGTGTAGACCCCGGATCGATTAACGCATATACAATATGTGAAAAGATGGACAATGTACCTGTAACCACATCCGGCGAGGCTTCTAAATTTTGTCGATCCCCTAGTGCATATGTACGATTCTGACCTCCACTAGAACTAGTTGCTCCCCTAGCTTCTCTACCACGACCTGTAGGCATATGTAGTCCCCTACCTAAAGAAGGGGTTGATGAAGTCGACGCAACAACTGATCTAGTTGGTTGTGCAACACCACCCACTCCCCTATGAGGGCAGTTTCTCAACATATGCCCTGGTGTGCCACACCAAAAACAAACATTCGTCCCAAACCTGCATGCACCTAGATGATTCCTCCCACACTGTTTACAAGGCTGTCGTGGAGGCCTTGATTGGCTCGTACTTCCTTGATCTTGATGACTGCCTTGGCTTTCACTTCTTTGCCCAAACTGATTGCCCCTAAACCCTTGGAATCGTGGTGGAGCACTAGCTGTAGAGTAGAAAGATGATGGCCTAGGTGGTCTATTAGAGAACCGAGGCCTAAACTCACCTTGGGATGGTGTAAACTGACCCATGGATCTGGCCCTCTTAGAATGCCCTGTTTCCAACTCTTGTGTTCTTCTTCTTTGCCTTTGATCCTCCAATTTTTGTGCAAAAGCCTGCATCCTTGCTATATCCATATCTTTATTCAACGAAGCAATTGTACAGTCTCTAACCAGATATGAATCTAATCTGTCCACAAAACGATGAACTCTATCCTCCATAGTAGCTACTACATTAGGAGCATACCTGGCCAAGGAATTAAATTTGAGACTATACTCCCTCACACTCATATTTCCTTGGTGGAGATTTAAGAACTAATCTGCACGGGCCTCTCGGATCTCCAATGGCAGATAATGATCAAGGAATGCCTTTTTGAACTCTTTCCACATAGCTGAAGGTGCATTTATTCCCCTAGATTGCTTCCAAGCTTCATACCACAATATAGCCACACCCTTTAATCTATATGCAGCTATCTCAAGTGCTTCTTTACCACTTACATGCATAATATCCAAAGTGCGTATTTGATCTATAAAGTCTTGGGGATCTTCATTAGGATCTGACCCGGTAAATGATGGAGGGTCCAAGTTAAGAAAATCACGTATCCGTGTTCCAGCTGATCTATCTATGCCACTAGTACCTGCAACTGGACCTTCTTGCCTTTGGCCATGACCAGCAACTATACGAGTCAATAATTGGACTGCATTCCTCAAATCTTGCTCGGTAGCATTAATAGGGGGTTCCTGAGGTTCATCTTCCCTCCTTAGTTCTTCAGGAGATGGAGGCGTCGAGGAAGTCTGCGATAGAGACTCATCTTGAGCCCCACTTTGAACAGCTTGACTTGGTGATGGTTGGCTGGTCCCTTCTTGGGCAGCCACATCTACTCGTTTACCAGTACTTTTACTCCTTCTCGTAATCGGCATCTTTGCTATAATAAAACAATTGAGAAATTAGATATGATTCACCTACAACACTGGTTCTATCGCACGATATAAGAAATGAAAGAAATGAGACAACTCCTATATGTCCCGTAGCCTCCTGTTTATATATGTGGTGCACAACACATCTATAAGCAAGACTGTACACAGACACGGCTTTGTAGACTCCCTAGGATGGCCTGCTCTGATACCACTTTTGTCACGCCTCAAAACCCATTAAGACGGACAGGCACCCGATGCCCTAAAGGCCCGAGAGAACCAACCTGCAACCTGTTCTTACTGAGCATATACTATAACAATTGTAACAAGTTAACCTAGGATGCAGCGATACAAAACAACGTACTTAGGTCTAAAAAACGTTTTATACAAGACTTGGCCGTTGAGGCTACAACTCCTTAAGACACAACTGAACCATGTACATACGTCTACAAAGCCTCTAAAAGATATAAGACTAGAGTAGGTCGGGACAGACCCCGCCTTACCCTTAACTACGATACAATACCAAAATGAATTTACCAAGGACTTAATAAAGCTCCGAATCAACTTGGAGCTCACCAAAAGTAGCAGAATTTCGAGTGCTCCTACTGAGGAGGTCTACTAGCTGGAGTACCTGAGCCTGCAACATGAAATGCAGCGTCCCCAATACGGGACGTCAGTACAAAAAATGTACTGAATATGTAAGGCAAATAGTATATGTAATACAAGGCTCAAATGAAATCAAGTAGCAACATATGAGTGCATAGATTAAGAGAGAAGACCACCTTTGCTTACTCTTGTGGGATTAAGTAAGCTACATTCTTTTCTTTACCTTTTTGTATGTTATAATCTTTGTTGGGCATGTGATACAAGTGACCAGCTGATCAGTGGTAGAAGAGGATGACCCATGCTAGGCGTATTAACCCCTGGGATGCGGTCCTTATAATTACACAACTTGGGATCGGCCCATGCTAGGCTTTTGCCCCTGAGCTGCCACCCTTCTATACCAATAGGGATCGGCCCATGCTAGGCTTTCGCCCCTGAGCTGCCACCCTTAATTATATAGATTCCTTCACTTAGATTCTTTAATCTTTGAGATTATTGTTAATCAGTTCATAACTCTTTTGAGATATTATTTTGGATAATCATAACACTTTTGAGATGTTGATTTGGTGGTCATAATCATCTTGGAGATATGGAAATACGAAACAGTAATGGAATACATGAAAATAATACTTTGAGGCAGTAACAATGACATAAGGAGCTATGAAACATCAACACCTTACTTTAAGACCTTAATGGCACAATTGACTTCAATTGGCTTAGGAGAGGGATTCATCAAACTTTGCTTTGCAAATACCATTTCTATAACAGCACAAGGGGAATAATGTCACAAGTATAGAGTAGTGAACATATAATGAAGTAGTTTTATGTACTTAGAATGGGAAAAGAAATATTGTTAGCTATTTGGAGATAGTACGCTGCCACTATGCTTCCTTTTCTAAAAATAGAACTTATGGGAAACACTTCATTGATATTAATTGCAGGTGCCAGATTTCATGCCAAAAGGATATAGAATCGAATAGCCTTACATACCTTATTTTTCTGACCAATACTACTATCACGATTCAGCCTTCCTTTTTGGGTGCTAATCTACAACATAAATCATGATTAAGCTAACATCAGCAACTAATCACAATAAGGTCCTCGAAAACAGTAGCTAAAATTTTGATGGAAATCAGGCCCATACAACCCTTACATAAATGGTGAACCACCACACCCTTCCTCTACACATTAATACAACTTCATACATCATCTTCCAAGATACCCAAACTGCCCTCAACAACAATATTCATAAGGCAGCCAATATCAATCTCAAATCTTTCAGCATAATAGGAGAATATTGACTCAAAGATCTATCACAATCCATAAATTCTTGATAATATATACAAAATTCTCCACTCCAAACATGATCAAAGAGAAGAAAACAAATGGGTTGAAGTCTTACCTTAATTCTGGAAATTTATCCTCTAAACTTGTACTTCAAGAATTCAAACTCTCCTTCAAACTTCTTACTTGAAAATGAGACAGCACTCAAGAATCCCTAAGGTGTATTAGGGCTGCTTATTGAAGCCAAGAGAGACCAAAAAAAGAAACTTAGGAAATCTGAAATTTTGCAAGTTCAAAATGGAGAAAATAGACTTGATCCTTATCCTTTGAAAAAGGAGGTGCTATGGCCGACATTCTTGACAAATTTTGGTCCATATAATGTCAAGTAGGTGTCCCACCTGCTTGTCCTTTTAACTTGGGCCTTTTTGGACTCAAGATTATTGGACCTTGGCTGTCCATTTTCCCTTTGTCCTTATATTCAACTTGGGACAGATTAATGCAAGTAGGTGGTACACACTTGGCCCAATAAACATGGTAAAAGAAATCTTAGGAGGTGATGCACTTACCTAGTTTCACTTGGGCTTTATCCATAATGGGCCAATTGGCAGATTTGGCTGCTGGGCTTTCTTTCATTCACAATTTTTTTTAATAGGTTTGGGCTTCAAATGAGCCCCTAAATATAAGACTAAATCTGGTCAATCAAACTTGGCCCCTTTAACTATAATATAGCTCAAGTAGGTAATGCAACAGCTAGCTCAATTACACCTTACTATAATTACTTAAATACTTTCCATCGGAGTTAACTTGCAATACATATGCTAAAACGTGCAAGGCATTACATCACCTTCCGAGCTAGTTTAAACCAACACTAATCATATAAGAAACATGATCCCTCACCTACACTATAAGTCTATGTCAAGTATAACATGAATAGAACTACCACATACAAAATACAGGCCGTTACAAAACTCTGGAAGCAAACAGAAAGAGATGGCAGAGTCGTTGAACAATTAAAACTTTTGCTTATATAGCAAAGAGGTTTACATAGACCTCTACCTAAGAAGCATACATAGGCTTCTCGTATAAACAACATACACCATATAGGAATTTCGTCGAATACTTTGTCTCACATTAAACCATCTATAAAGTGAATCACAATAATTTGGGCATATCCCTTAGTCTATTACAATATGCCATATAGGCTACAATGAAGTCTCAACATGAGAATCGATTAATTGTCTCAAACATAGACAATACTTATAAGGTTTGATGAGTGGCTCTATCCTCGTAACTGATGAGGACTCACCAATTGACTTAGGAAAGAGCCAAGTATTCTTCTTCAGTGACCATGAATCTTCTCAATGGCCCGAGCCTAAAAGGTTTCGGAAAAAGGGATAAAATCATCAATGCATGAGAAAAGGAAAATCATCAATGCATGAGAAAAGGACAATTGAGTCATAATCATGCTTGCTACCAATTTAACTCAACATGCATATATAAGAAACATAACAAGTCAATTCAACATAATAGTAATCCAACACATAGATCACCCAAGGAATACTTGTGCAATGCCAAAGATAGAACCCCATAATCCTATCCAGGGCTAAATATCACATTAAACAACCCATTTAATACTTACAACATATTCTAATAATTCATCATAAAATTATTAAATACATGAATACTACTTATTGATTATCAACATAATCATAATCATAGTCATAATCATAAAAGAACACTACTAGAACCATCCCTTAGGATCCCACATGTGCAAAGAATAAGAGAAGTCCCTTACCCTCCCTTACCCTATGTAGTAGCCTTCAAGACAACCCTAATAAGAGTTCATATACTTAACTTGTTCATTTACTTTTACATTAGAGAAAAAAGTCAATAACGGACATGATACCATGTGAGCTACATGGAATCCGGTGTTCTACTCCCACACCGAAAAGAGAGGGTTAACACTTGCCTAAGGTGTAACCATTCGTACGTAGATATCTAGGTGGATCCACTAAGCTAGAGTCCTATGTGGGCACATAGTTAAGAGTCAAGGAGATTGTTGCTAGAAAACTTGACTTACTAACGTGTAGGTTTCCATCTCATGAGAAAACACAAAATTAGGGAATCCGGACATACTAACGTGAGGAAACCCATGTGGGAGGCCGAACTTACTAACGTGAGACCTACATCTTGTCACGACCCAATCCGATGGGCCGTGACTAGTGCCCGTTTTGGACACTCACATACAAACCTGTTAAGAATAACCAACTGAAACTAAGACAATATGGAATTTAATCAAATCAAGCCAACCCCAACGCCATATATATATAAAGTGGATCTACCTCATAAGGAGTCATAACCATTCAACCGTAACAACATACGCGAGCCGATAAGGCCGCCACTATCCAAAGCATACTAGCATACGCAAGCCGACAAGGCTGCCACTACACAATACACAATGATGTACGCAGCCGACAAGGCTGCCCCTGAACAAGCGGACATCCCAAACAAACCATGTCCAGACTATCATCCAAAACATATATATACAACCCACATAATGTTTACAGACCTCTAAGAGTATAGTAGTGAAACTCGACCGGACAGGGCCCCGCCGTACCCATAGATAAGCAAAAGACTACTGTTACGCCTCATATTTTTATACGTAGTGCGCGTCATGAGCTAGTCGATGTAAGTCCGGGGAATGAGATTTTATTTTAAGTTCCAAGTGATTAGAGGAAATCAGTTTGTCATTAACTTTAAGTGGGGGATTAATTAGTGGCTGTTTGGGATTAAATTAATTAAGTGGAGGGCCCCACCACACAAGGCATTAAAGGAAATCAGATGGGAGCTAGGCTTAGTGGGATGTGTAGTGGGGTGCTGTCTCCACTTCATATAATGAATGAAGTGGTGTGTAGTGGGGTGCTGTCTCCACTTCATATAATGAATGAAGTGGTGAAATGACAGCAAATATATCATCTTCTTCAACTTAGCTTAGGCAGCCATGGAAAAGGAGAAAACCAGCCATGAAACTCTCGGCCAGCAGCTTCAAGGAATTTGGTTAGTAATCTCTTTGCTTGGTGTGTTAATTCTTTAGAATACCTTTGTTAATTAGCCATTAATGTTAAGAAGGGGGTGTGACCAGTAGCTTAGAAAATTCATTTTAGTTATTAATTGTGCTAAATATGATCGGAAACCATAATGGGATTAGTGGTGTTGTGTTAGTGTTTTGACTGTTTTGATTAAAGCAAAATGTGGGAAATTCTGTTTTGGAGTTATGTATATGTTAATGTGATTATGGGTATATACTCCAAGGGATGAATACGATAAGGTAGATGTGTTGCGAATTATAAAACGAGTTATCGCTCGGTGTGTCGTTGTTTCGTTACTATGGTTGCCAAGACGGAGCTGTTTTGGGGGGGACTGTTTAATATGATTCGTTGGGTTATATGTGTTATTGGTATTGCTGTGGATAATTTGGGTTGTTGTCGGATTGGGACGAAGTAAGGAAAATAGGGGAAGTGCTGCCGGATTTTCGTTAGATTATTAGCTAGCTTACAATAAGTGGTAAAGCGCGATGTCTATCTAATTGCGGCACGATTGTTGCTTGTTATAGATTAATAGCTTGGACGTTAAATATTGGTCGTGCGGCTCGACTATACGGTATGTAACGCTATCCTTTCTTTCTTTGTTTGGCATGACTTTTAAAAATGAGCGAATGACGGACAGGTTTGACACTTACTTCTAGAATGTCTAGGTGACGTATATTCTTGCTTTCACAAACTATTCTTCTATATATCGGCTATGTCTAAGGCTATGGTGATTTCTCATATCTATGGTAGAGCTTCTTAGAGTCATTGAGATTTTACGTTTTCATATCGTGTTAAAGGTTTATAATCTTGATAAAATGTTAATCTTTGGTAATACTCCTTGCTGGTTCACGTTGATTGTTCTATTGAGTTATAAGAAATGATTTTAATTGTATATGGTTGCTCATAATGTTCTACTCGTGCATAGAGTCATTTATCATTTCACCGAGTCCCGGGCCGGGTAATGTTCGTGCGGAGTTTCTTGCATATGTCACCGAGTCCCTCACTAGAGGGCCGGGTATGTATATTATATATATGATTGGTGATGAGGATGGTTATGATGATGATGATGATGGAGATGATGTGATGACTATTTCACCGAGTCCCTCACTAGAGGGCCGGGTACGTATGATGTATATATATGATGATTATTTTGCCGAGTCCCATACTAGGGAAGCTGGGCACCTTATATGTTAAAGATATGCATGATTTTCACTTATAAGGTACATGTGTAGCGATATCATGTTTTGACTTATCATGTTGGTATCCTGTCATCTTTACCTTATGCTTTACATACTCAGTACATTGTCAGTACTGACCCCCTTTCCTCGGGGGGGCTGCGTTTCATGCCCGCAGGTGTAGACGCACAGTTCGGTGATCCTTCCGCCTAGGATATCTACTCAGCTGATTGGGAGAGCTCCACTTTTCCGGAGCCCAGTCGTTTTAGTACATAACTTCCTAAGTAGTCTTTTGCTTATCTATGGGTACGGCGGGGCCCTGTCCCGTCGAGTTTCACTATTATACTCTTAGAGGTCTGTAAACATTATGTGGGTTGTATATATATGTTTTGGATGATGGTCTGGACATGGTTTGTTTGGGATGTCCGCTTGTTCAGGGGCAGCCTTGTCGGCTGCGTAAATCATTGTGTATTATGTAGTGGCAGCCTTGTCGGCTTGCGTATGCTAGTATGCTTTGGATAGTGGCGGCCTTGTCGGCTCGCGTATGTTGTTACGGTTGAATGGTTATGACTCCTTATGAGGTAGATCCACTTTATATATATATGGCGTTGGGGTTGGCTTGATTTGATTAAATTCCATATTGTCTTAGTTTCAGTTGGTTATACTTAGCAGGTTTGTTTATGAGTGTCCAAAACGGGCACTAGTCACGGCCCATCGGGTTTGGTCGTGACAAAAGTGGTATCAGAGCAGTTCTTCCTCAGAAGTGTCTACAAACCGTGTCTAGTAGAGTCCTGTTTATCGGTGTGTTGTGCACCACATCTATAAACAGGAAGCTACAGGACATTTAGGATATTATCCTTTCTTCTTATTCTAGATCGTGCGATAGAGCTATATTAACAGGAAAATCCCTCTCTAACGAATCCCTGCGTTTTTAGCTATGCCTCCAAAGAAAGCGACAGCCGCCCAGAAGGGCAAATTGGTAGCAGAAGGTACTAGTCAGACCCAGAGAGTTACTAGGGCCCGTGCCCAGTCTATGCCTGGTATTTTGCTCCAGTCGGAGAGCTCTTCTACATCGCCACCGCCAGAGGAGCTTAGAGCAGCAGCAGCTCCAGTTCGGGGGACACCACCACCAGCCCCCGAAGCCCCAACACCTGAACCTCCAGCCCCTCAGCCAGGGGCGGAGGATAGGGCCATGAGAGATGCGGTTCAGTTGCTGACTAGATTAGTGGCAGGTTAGGCTCGCAGGCATGGACTAGGAGTTGATCATGCGGACAGATCTGATAGCTTAAGGGCTCGTGACTTTTTAAGTTGTAATCCTCCAGAGTTCTTTGGGTCAAGGCCCCAGGATGATCCGCAAGAGTTTATTCATCAGATGCAGCGTACATTGAGGATAATCAAGGCTTCGGAGACCGAGTCTGTTGAGTTGGCTACGTATCGTTTGCGGGATGTAGCTATTAATTGGTATGAGTCTTGGGAGTTATCTAGGGGTGAGGGTGCTCCTCCAGAGTTATGGGATGAATTTGTGGAGGCTTTCCAAGGCCACTTCCTGCCTCCAGAGATGAAGCGAGCTAGAGTCGATAGATTCTTGCGTTTGAGGCAGAATGGCAGGAGCGTTCGAGAGTATAGCCTCGAGTTTGATTCATTGGCTAGGCATGCACCTACTATTGTGGCTGATATGGCAGACATGGTACATCGTTATGTGATGGGATTGGATCGTTATCTGATTGACGGTTGTATGGCAGTGACTCTTCTGCTAGGTATGGACATTGCTCGGGTGCAGGCATATGCACAGGGGGTAGAGGATCGGCACCGGGGACGTCAGCCAGAAAGAGATTATAATAGAGTCCAGCATAAGAGGGCTAGATCAGCAGGTTATCCTAACGAGTTTCGAGGCGGGCAGTCTCAGCAGCATGTTAGATTTTCTTCCCAGCCAGCACAGAGTGCACCCCCACATTTCATGGGTAGGGGGTTCGATCGTACAGTATATCAAAACTCTAGGGCATCAGGGTCATAGACGGGCAGGGGTTTGAGCCAGTCGAGGCCACCTTTGCCTCGGTGTTCTCGCTGTGGTAGGTCCCATCCTGGGGAATGTCATTGGATTACAGGTGCGTGTTTTTCTTGCAGCCGTCAGGATCATACTATGAGGGAGTGTCCCTTTAGAGGTAGTGCCGGTGGTATGGCACAGCCTACTGGGTCCGTTGCTGGTTCATCTTCTTCTGTGGCTATGCGCCCTACGGGGCAGGGTATTCAGGTGCCAGCAGGCCGAGGTAGAGGTCGTGGTGGAGCTCCCAGTTCTAGCGGTCCCTCGAACCGCATATATGCTTTGACTAGTAGGCAGGATCAGGAGGTGTCACCTAATGTGATCACAGGTATATTATCACTATTCTCCCGAAGTGTGTATGCATTGATAGACCCAGGTTCCACCTTATCATTTATATCCCCCTTTGTTGCTAGTAGGATCGGAATAGAGTCTGAGTTGATAGAATCATTTGAGGTAGCTACACCTGTAGGAGATTCTGTCATAGCTACGCGAGTATATAAGAATTGTTCAGTGGTTATATAGTCGTCGTACCGTAGCAGATCTAATAGAGTTAAATATGATTGAGTTTGATATTATCATGGGCATGGATTGGTTGGCTGCTTGTTATGCTAATGTTGATTGAAGAGGAAAGATAGTTCGATTTCAATTTCAAGGGGAACCGATTATAGAGTGGAAGGGGAGTACAGTATCGCCGAAAGGTAAGATTATTTCATACCTTAAGGCCAGAAAGATGGTTAGAAAAGGCTATATTTATCATCTGGTTCGGGTGCATCACATAAAGGCAGAGGCACCGACTCTTCAATCAGTCCCGGTAGTTAATGAATTTCCCGATGTATTCCCAGAGGAGCTTCCAGGCCTTCCTCCAGAACGAGAGATAGAGTTTACTATAGATGTACTGCCAGATACCCAGCCTATATCTATATCTCCTTATAGAATGGCACCTGCTGAGTTGAAAGAGCAATTGAGAGATTTGCTAGAAAAAGGCTTCATCAGGCCTAGTACGTCACCTTGGGGAGCACCGGTACTATTTGTGAGGAAGAAGGATGGGTTGCTGCGGATGTGTATTGATTATAGGCAGCTGAACAAAGTAACAGTAAAGAACAGGTATCCCCTCCCAAGGATTGACGATCTATTTGACCAGTTGCAGGGTGCTAAGTGTTTTTCAAAGGTAGACTTGCGGTCAGGTTATCATCAGGTGCGGGTAAGGGAGGCAGATATTCCAAAGACGGCATTCCGGACCCGATACGGGCATTATGAGTTTAGAGTGCTGTCTTTTGGGCTGACTAATGCTCCAGCGGTGTTTATGGATTTAATGAATCGAGTGTTTAAACCATTCCTTGATATGTTTGTTATTGTATTTATAGATGATATTCTGGTCTATTCACGTTCAGAAGAGGAGCATGCAGACCATTTAAGGACGGTACTTAGGGTGCTTCAGCAACAGAAGTTGTATGCTAAGTTCTCCAAGTGTGAGTTCTGGTTGACTTCAGTGGCATTCTTGGGGCATATTATTGGAGCTGATGGTATTCGGGTAGACACGCAGAAAATTGAGGCGGTAAAGACTTGGCCCAGACCTACGACACCTACTGAGGTACGCAGCTTTCTGGGGTTAGCAGGATATTACAGGAGATTTGTAGAAAAGTTTGCCTCAATTTCAGCGCCTTTGACAAGGCTAACTCAAAAGGCAGCCAAGTTCCAGTGGACTGATGCTTGTGAGCGAAGCTTCCAGCTATTGAAAGACAAATTGACTACAGCTCCAGTCCTAACTCTTCCGGAGGGACCGGACGGCTATGTTATTTATTGTGATGCTTCGGGTGTTGGGCTAGGATGTGTATTGATGCAGCATGGCAAAGTTATAGCCTATGCCTCCCGACAGCTTAGGAAGCATGAAAAGAATTATCCTACTCACGATCTGGAGTTAGCAGTCGTGGTTCATGCCTTGAAGATATGGAGGCATTATTTATATGGTGTCCATGTGGACATCTATACAGATCATAAGAGTCTCCAATATATCTTTAAACAGAAGGAGCTGAACTTACGACAGAGGCGGTGGTTAGAGTTGCTAAAGGATTATGATGTTGATATTTTATATCATCCAGGGAAAGCAAATGTTGTAGCAGATGCTCTTAGCCGTAAGTCCATGGGTAGCTTGACAGATGTACAACCAGAAAGGAGGGAGATGGTTCGGGAGATTCAGCGGCTATCCAGCCTTGGAGTCCGTCTAGCTAATTCAGAAGATAGTGGAGTTTCTATTCGAGAGGTTGCTGAGTCCTCAATCATAGATGAGGTAAAGAGACACCAGTACGAGGACCCTATTCTGGTACAATATAGAGATGCAGCTCTTCAAAAGGAAAAGACCCCATTTAAGGTTACACCTAACGGAGTGTTACGATATGAAGGCAGATTGTGTGTACCTGATATTGCGGGGCTACGACGGCAGGTTATGGGAGAGGCACACTCTGCCCATTATTCTATTCACCCAGGGTCAACAAAAATGTATCATGACCTCAGATGTTTATACTGGTGGGATGGCATAAAAAAGGACATAGCGGAGTTTGTTGCTCAGTGCCCGAATTGTCAACAAGTCAAGATCGAACATCAAAAGCCTGGTGGATTATTACAGGAGATAGAGATCCCGACTTGGAAATGGGAGATGATTAATATGGACTTCATTATAGGCTTACCTCACACTCAAAGGAAGTATGACTCTATATGGGTTATTGTAGATAGGCTGACGAAATCGTCCCATTTTCTTCCAGTCAAGACTACTTATTCGGCTGAAGATTATGCGAGGTTATATGTCAGGGAGATAGTGAGACTTCATGGGGTTCCCACGTCCATTATATCAGACAGAGGAGCTCAATTTATAGCTAACTTTTGGAGATCGTTTCAGAAGGGATTGGGGACACAGGTGAACCTTAGCACAGTATTTCACCCTCAGACTGATGGGCAGGCTGAGCGTACTATTCAGACATTAGAAGATATGTTGCGGGCCTGTATTATTGACTTCAAAGGTAGCTGGGATGACCACTTGCCGCTTATTGAGTTTGCCTATAATAATAGCTACCATTCTAGTATCCAGATGGCACCGTATGAGGCCTTATATGGGAGGAAGTGCAGGTCACCTATTGGTTGGTTCGATGTTGGCGAGACTAAGTTAATAGGCCCGGATATGATTCAGCAAGCTGTTGACAAGGTGAAGCTTATTCAGGAAAGATTATTAGCAGCCCAGAGTCGACAGAAGTCATATGCAGATAATCGGCGTCAAGATTTGGAGTTTCAGATTGGTGACTGGGTATTCCTGAAGGTATCACCCATGAAGGGTGTAATGAGATTCGGCAGGAAAGGGAAGCTCAGTCCGAGATACATTGGGCCTTATCAGATTGTTCGTAGGATAGGCAAGGTTGCCTATGAGTTGGATCTACCATCTGATTTGGAGGCGGTACATCCAGTCTTTCATGTATCGATGCTACGTAAATGTATTGGTGATCCTTCTAGAGTATGCCCTGTAGATGATGTTCAGGTAACAGAGGAGTTGTCATATGAGGAGAAACCCGTAGCTATACTTGATCGCCAGGTTAGAAGGTTACGTACTAAGGATGTGGCTTCCGTCAAAGTGTTGTGGCAAAATGATAATAGGGAGGAGATGACTTGGGAAGCGGAAGACGAAATGAAGAATAAGTATCCTTACTTGTTCCCCGTACATGCAGGTAATTCAATTCCTAGCTTGGCTATATTGATTGATAAATGAGTTTTTGTAGTAAGTTGTGACTCTGTGAGGCATCTGAAGGTTACAGAAAGCAGGTTGATAGGTATAACTGTTAGAGGGACCTCGCTGGAATTTTTTTTTAAGACGCTAACTTAACATTCGAGGACGAATGTTCCTAAAGGGGGAAGGATGTTACGCCTCGTATTTTTATACGTAGTGCGCGTCATGAGCTAGTCGATGTAAGTCCGGGGAATGAGATTTTATTTTAAGTTCCAAGTGATTAAAGGAAATCAGTTTGTCATTAACTTTAAGTGGGGGATTAATTAGTGGCTGTTTGGGATTAAATTAATTAAGTGGAAGGCCCCACCACTCAAGGCATTAAAGGAAATCAGATGGGAGCTAGGCTTAGTGGGATGTGTAGTGGGGTGTTGTCTCCACTTCATATAATGAATGAAGTGGTGTGTAGTGGGGTGCTGTCTCCACTTCATATAATGAATGAAGTGGTGAAATGACAGCAAATATGTCATCTTCTTCAACTTAGCTTAGGCAGCCATGGAAAAGGAGAAAACCAGCCATGAAACTCTCGGCCAGCAGCTTCAAGGAATTTGGTTAGTAATCTCTTTGCTTGGTGTGTTAATTCTTTAGAATGCCTTTGTTAATTAGCCATTAATGTTAAGAAGGGGGTGTGACCAGTAGCTTAGAAATTTCATTTTAGTTATTGATTGTGCTAAGTATGATCGGAAACCATAATCGGATTAGTGGTGTTGTGTTAGTGTTTGGGCTGTTTTGATTAAAGCAAAATGTGGGAAATTCTGTTTTGGAGTTATGTATATGTTAATGTGATTATGGGTATATACTCCAAGGGATGAATACGATAAGGTAGATGTGTTGCGAATTATAAAATGAGTTATCGCTCGGTGTGTCGTTGTTTCGTTACTATGGTTGCCGAGACGGAGCTGTTTTGGGGGGGACTGTTTAATATGATTCGTTGGGTTATATGTGTTATTGGTATTGCTGTGGATAATTTGGGTTGTTGTCGGATTGGGACGAAGTAAGGAAAATAGGGGAAGTGCTGCCGGATTTTCGTTAGATTATTAGCTAGCTTACAATAAGTGGTAAAGCGCGACGTCTATCTAATTGCGGCACGATTGTTGCTTGTTATAGATTAATAGCTTGGGCAGTAAATATTGGTCGTGCGGCTCGACTATACGGTATGTAACGCTATCCTTTCTTTCTTTGTTTGGCATGACTTTTAAAAATGAGCGAATGACGGACAGGTTTGACACTTACTTCTAGAGTGTCTAGGTGACGTATATTCTTGCTTTCACAAACTATTCTTCTATATATCGGCTATGTCTAAGGCTATGGTGATTTCTCATATCTATGGTAGAGCTTCTTAGAGTCATTGAGATTTTACGTTTTCATATCGTGTTAAAGGTTTATAATCTTGATAAAACGTTAATCTTTGGTAATACTCCTTGCTGGTTCACGTTGATTGTTCTATTGAGTTATAAGAAATGATTTTAATATCATATGGTTGCTCATAATGTTCTACTCGTGCATAGAGTCATTTATCATTTCACCGAGTCCCGGGCTGGGTAATGTTCGTGCGGAGTTTCTTGCATATGTCACCGAGTCCCTCACTAGAGGGCCGGGTATGTATATTATATATATGATTGGTGACGAGGATGGTTATGATGATGATGATGACGGAGATAATGTAATGACTATTTCACCGAAGTCCCTCACTAGAGGGCCGGGTACGTATGATGTATATATATGATGATTATTTTGCCGAGTCCCTTACTAGGGAAGCTGGGCACCTTATATGTTAAAGATATGCATGATTTTCACTTATAAGGTACATGTGTAGCGATATCATGTTTCGACTTATCATGTTGGTATCCTGTCATCTTTACCTTATGCTTTACATACTCAGTACATTGTCCGTACTGACCCCCTTTCCACGGGGGGCTGCGTTTCATGCCCGCAGGTGTAGACGCACAGTTCGGTGATCCTTCCGCCTAGGATATCTACTCAGCTGATTGGGAGAGCTCCACTGTTCCGGAGCCCAGTCGTTTTGGTACATAACTTCCTAAGTAGTCTTTTGCTTATCTATGGGTACGGCGGGGCCCTGTCCCGTCGAGTTTCACTACTATACTCTTAGAGGTCTGTAAACATTATGTGGGTTGTATATATATGTTTTGGATGATGGTCTGGACATGGTTTGTTTGGGATGTCCGCTTGTTCAGGGGCAGCCTTGTCGGCTGGTTACATCATTGTGTATTCTGTAGTGGCAGCCTTATCGGCTTGCGTATGCTAGTATGCTTTGGATAGTGGTGGCCTTGTCGGCTCGCGTATGTTGTTACGGTTGAATGGTTATGACTCCTTATGAGGTAGATCCACTTTATATATATATGGCGTTGGGGTTGGCTTGATTTGATTAAATTCCATATTGTCTTAGTTTCAGTTGGTTATACTTAGCAGGTTTGTTTATGAGTGTCCAAAACGGGCACTAGTCACGGCCCATCGGGTTGGGTCGTGACAACTACATAGGAAGTTATGTACCAAAACGACTGGGCTCCGGAACAGTGGAGCTCTCCCAATCAGCTGAGTAGATATCCTAGGCGGAAGGATCACCGAACTGTGCGTCTACACCTGCGGGCATGAAACGCAGCCCCCCGAGGAAAGGGGGTCAGTACGGACAATGTACTGAGTATGTAAAGCATAAGGTAAAGATGACAGGATACCAACATGATAAGTCAAAACATGATATCGCTACACATGTACCTTATAAGTGAAAATCATGCATATCTTTAACATATAAGGTGCCCAGCTTTCCTAGTAAGGGACTCAGCAAAATAATCATCATATATATACATCATACGTACCCGGCCCTCTAGTGAGGGACTCGGTGAAATAGTCATCACATCATCTCCGTCATCATCATCATCATAATCATCCTCATCACCAATCATATATATAATATACATACCCGGCCCTCTAGTGAGGGACTCGATGACATATGCAAGAAGCTCCGCACGAACATTACCCGGCCCGGGACTCGGTGAAATGATAAATGACTCTATGCACGAGCAGAACATTATGAGCAACCATATGCAATCAAAATCATTTCTTATAACTCAATAGAATAATCAACGTGAACCAGCAAGGAGTATTACCAAAGATTAACGTTTTATCAAGATTATAAACCTTTAACACGATATGAAAACGTAAAATCTCAATGACTCTAAGAAGCTCTACCATAGATATGAGAAATCACCATAGCCTTAGACATAGCCGATATATAGAAGAATAGTTTGTGAAAGCAAGAATATACGTCACCTAGCCACTCTAGAAGTAAGTGTCAAACCTGTCCGTCATTCGCTCATTTTTAAAAGTCATGCCAAACAAAGAAAGAAAGGATAGCATTACATACCGTATAGTCGAGCCGCACGACCAATATTTACTGCCCAAGCTATTAATCTATAACAAGCAACAATCGTGCCGCAATTAGATAGACGTCGCGCTTTACCACTTATTGTAAGCTAGCTAATAATCTAACGAAAATCCGGCAGCACTTACCCTATTTTCCTTACTTCGTCCCAATCCGACAACAACCCAAATTATCCACAGCAATACCAATAACACATATAACCCAACGAATCATATTAAACAGTCCCCCCAAAACAGCTCCGTCTCGGCAACCATAGTAACGAAACAATGACACACCGAGCGATAACTCGTTTTATAATTCGCCACACATCTACCTTATCGTATTCATCCCTTGGAGTATATACCCATAATCACATTAACATATACATAACTCCAAAACAGAATTTCCCACATTTCGCTTTAATCAAAACAGCCAAAACACTAACACAACACCACTAATCCGATTATGGTTTCCGATCATACTTAGCACAATCAATAACTAAAACGAATTTTCTAAGCTACTGGTCACACCCCCTTCTTAACATTAATGGCTAATTAACAAAGGCATTCTAAAGAATTAACACACCAAGCAAAGAGATTACTAACCAAATTCCTTGAAGCTGCTGGCCGAGAGTTTCATGGATGGTTTTCTCCTTTTCCATGGCTGCCTAAGCTAAGTTGAAGAAGATGATATATTTGCTGTCATTTCACCACTTCATTTATTATATGAAGTGGAGACATCACCCCACTACACATCCCACTAAGCCTAGCTCCTATCTGATTTCCTTTAATGCCTTGAGTGGTGGGGCCCTCCACTTAATTAATTTAATCCCAAACAGCCACTAATTAATCCCCCACTTAAAGTTAATGACAATCTGATTTCCTTTAATCACTTGGAACTTAAAATAAAATCTCATTCCCCGGACTTACATCGACTAGCTAATGACGCGCACTACGTATAAAAATACGAGGCGTAACACATCTCATTTACATGCCCTTTCGATGCTAAGCATTTATTCCCTTTAGTGATCATATTATTTATTCATAAAAGTTCACATTAGTTTCTTCTAGACCTATGTAAACATCTTATCATATATAGCTCATAGGTCATCATAAGTGAGAACAATCCTGTCACTTTGGACACCACTTCATAAGTGAGTAAACCTTTCACTTAACACTTTATTATAAGCATGAGAAACTACTTTCAATCATATAACAAACATAGCATAACATTGTTGCATACTTCATAATCAATTCAATATAGGGTTAAGGATGAGGAATACTTAGCATCAAGAACAAACCCACACATTAGACATAAAAGCATTACTATCTAAGTAACTCATACTTCATAATTGAATCAAAGGAGAACCCATCAACATACCTCATTGCCCTTCCAAGAACTTTCATACTTCCATTACCAATAATAAATAACCAATTACATAAACAAGGTAAATTCAAGAAGCAATTACATAATTAACAACAATGTAGCCAATCTACATGTTCATAATCTTCACAATTCACCAAATCAATTCAAGGTTTTCATGAAATTGGGGAATAGACATTGGTCTAGGGAAATATCATAGTAAATTATCAATTAACCATAATACTTAAACAACATTAATTTATCATAATTCATCACAATTGATTCCCAATTTTGTTTTAGAAAGAAGACCCATGTGAGGAGAAAAAACCTTCTTTTGGGGGAATCTAGAAATCATCTTTTCCAGGACCTCTTGGGGAAATGAATACTAAGAGTGAAAGAAACCATACCTTATAGATGAGAAAGCCACGAAATTGAGTAGAAACTTGAGGGATTTGGTCTTCTTCTTCAAGATTCAAAGCTTCTTCAATGGGGAATGAGTAGAGAGAGAATGTAGAGAGAAGGGAGAGCTTTTGGGATTTGTTTTGGGGTTTTAATTTGAGTGAGTTATTGTGAGTCAAGACTGAAGTAAAATCAATATTTAACCCTCCTTTAAAATACTCAAAAGACCCCTCACATAGATTGACAATTTAATGAAGTCAAACTCAAATTCTATTTTCAGATTTTTCGTCGGAGAACAAGTCCGTGTCGCGGAGCTGTTCCCGCAAGATTTCAAAAATTAATTGTCGTAATAGTGGAGTCCACGACCTGCCCGCGACACGAGCTTCACTTTTGACCTTGTGTGAACCAAGTACGCGACGCAGACTTTATCCCTCCAAGAACAAAAGCTGCTGCCTCTTGGCAGCTTGCTTGGTCCAATGTGGGGTCCCTTTGTGGACCCCACGGGCAATCTTTGGGGGGTAGGACCTAAACATTTTCACCCTATATACTATGTTTTACCTATTTAAAGTCATTTTTACAATTTTTGGACTTCATATGACCCTCCGAAACCTTCACCAAACCTAGGGACGTCAACTAGTTAAATTTGGCTAGTTTCTAGACGTTAAGGCTTTCCTTTAGTGCTATGGCTCCAATACTTCTCAACCAAGTTATTTATACTTATTTAGGTCTAAAACCATCATTAATCAACATATAAGGCTCTAGTATAAGTCATAAATTTATAGGGTGTATCAAATGTGGAATCCGTTGTCATGGAACCCTACACCAGAAAGAAGGTGGCCTACTTACCAAGGTAGTACAAATACATGAACATAGCATCTAGGTGGATCCACTAGCTAGTATTCCTATGGGGGCAACATAAGTTCAAGGACTAGGAGATGTACTTGGGACCCTCTTTATGCAACATGCATTATAGTCTCCAATCTCATGAGTACAATATTGGCCTACCTTCCCTACTTGGGAAGGGACACTCCTCACTACTAATTCACTTGGTGCTAAGCAAGTACCTTTTGAAATGTGATTCTTTAACAACCATAACTTAGTTTAGGTCATAGGAGTCTACTTTAGTTTAGGTCATAGGAGTCTACTCCTTGCATAGTCATAGTCATTAGCTCAATCGAAATTGCATGAGAAAATCCTTTTGATACAACCCACATGTGTGATATTTTCACATTATCATCATTATGTCATAATAAGGCACATAGTGAATTCATAACCAACCTTATATCATTATATCTTAAGCGTAATCTCACAATCACATAACCAAGACATTTAAATTGAATCATCATACCACACCTACTTAATCTAATTACAAGATATACTTCCATTGAATTTCATCACCAAGTACAAGCTATAATAATTGAAGTAAAGGTTTGAGACCACAAAAACTTACCATCTCTCCTTTAAAAGACATCATCCTTGGTCTTAACATCAACCAATCAATTCCATCCAATAATAGGTGTAATAATATCATTCAATAGTAATTAACACAATAACCAAGTCATTTCAACACTAGTTCATAACCTAGGGTTAGGGGAATTGGGTCAATTCATGATCTATTCCACATACTAGGTTAAACCATCAAGAACTAGCATAATTGAATCATAATACATCATAATCTAAGCATAATTTTCAAAAGAAACCATAGACAACACAATTTAGAAGATCAAATTCGTATTAGGAAGAAACCCATATGGAATCATCTTTTTAAAACCAATTTTGGAAGAACAATTTGGGGAAAGGAATATCAAAGGTGAAGAGTTCCCATACCTTGTTATTTGTTGAAGATTGATGGGGGAAAATGGTGTTCTTGCTTCCCTAATGACCTTGACCTAGCCTGTAACGAGCCGCAAGTACACCCTAGAAGTTAGAGCATCCTTGAGTCGCCACACGGCAAATGATACTTCGAGATGTCTCATTAAAGAAACTCGTATATTCATTGCATAATAAAACATTGTAAAATGAGTAAGAATTTCAAACATTCTGCACACACGAAGAACTCTTTCCATAATCAATACGCAAACGGAAGACTTTCATTAAAACATTAAACCTTTACAACATCTCATTGAACCATCTAAATTTTGAAGTATACAACACTTGGGACTAAGCCCATAAAAGACATAAATAAAGACTAAGACATGAGGAACATGTGGATATTGTCCTCGAATCGATGAGGACTTACCAATACTTCATCTTCAACCCTTAGAAACCTATCCATCTTCCATGGCATATCAAGACTTCCAATTCCCTACACTTTAGTCAAAAAGGGAAAAGAAGGGGTTAGCACATTAGATGCACTAAGTATGGAAGCCATGCAAAAACCATGAAAAAGGAACATTTAGTAAATAAGATGCTTCAAATGAGTTTTGATTAAAACATCATACTATAAGCATAAGAACAACATTTAAAACCTTAGAACACATAAGAAGTCACTTACAAAATTTATCAAATTTTTAGAACAACTTCACGGAAAGCAAGTTCACTGTTACAGTGAAGCCTATCAACTTCACATAGAACACTTCCTAGCATGCAATCCTCTCACTAAAAGTTGTCCTAAGACTCGCTTAAGTAAGTTAAAGAGAGACCGCCCATACACCCTCTCTAGGTAAACTTAAATGATCCATAAGACCACTTATAATGTAATATACACACTTACAATTCACCAAACATATGAACATGAGATTATCCTACCAATGGTGATTCTATGTCTCAGTTGAGTGAGTTGTGAAGCGACCGCCCATACAATCCCTTACACACACACTTAAGAGATCCTATAGAGTACCTAAGATAGAATCATTCTCACTTAATACAATAACTTACATATAACATGACATTCTCCCTTCCCAAGGTTATCAAAAGACTTAGTCAAGTAAATGAAGAAGATAACATTCATGATTGACCTCTCCAAGATTACCTAAATAATCCTTAAGACTACTTAAGGCGTAGATCATGTCTAAATAATCAACCAACTTCCCTAACTAGAGTCATTCTTAAGACTTATCTAGGGAAGATATGAAGTGACCATTCCTATGCCCCCTTCACACCTTAATTAGACAACCCTTAACTACTCTAGATAAGTACTTCTTAAGTTAACATGCATTCTTAACAAGTCATTACATTTATTAGTTCATCTAAGACTCATTCATGACATAAAGGACATTCTAGTAATGGTCTTGGACAAGACCTAGGAACTCTAACTAACACCTTCAATGCCTATTGTGCAATGTCTAGATAGCGTCCCATACCACCAGCTAAACTTCATAGAACTTTTCTAATGCTAGTAGGTATCCCATCTGATGAGAATAGGCAATAACCGACATAAAACATGATACCTAAACATGGAATACGGAGTTCTAACCTACTCCAATGAGCGTGTTCTACTTGCCAAGGGTAAAATTAGGACACATCCCATGTAGGCATATGGTTAAGGAATATGAAGGGCTTTTATTTACACTACTCTCATTCTCAAGTAGAGCTACATTGTACTCTAGTCTCATTATCAAGTAGAGCTACTTCCCATAACATAATAACTCGGTTCTAGCCTTTGATCTCATAGAGTAATTGACATTAAGGAATCACATGAACAGGTTCCATATCTACTTCATAACCCAATCACATTCACCCTACCAACGAGGTCCACTAGGGTTACTTTAGAATGGCAAAAAAGATAGATCATCATGACTTTCCTAAGAAAGATATGATATCGTTCCAGCCAGTCAACCCTAAGTCCATCATTTATTACATGAAGGATACCATTACGATTCGAATTCAATGTTCATAACCTTACACACTAGGTATAAGGTTCAATTTACATGACATTCTAAACATCATTTAAGGTCTCACATATCATTCATTCATACATGACAAGGGTGCACTAATCTTACCTAGTCAAGGCATCTCATATTCACATATCATTCATACATGTATCAAGTAAGGGACACAAGTCTACCTAAACAAGACATAACATACTTTAATTTATTACATATAGCATATCATTCTTTGAAGCACTTAGGAATGACCCTTATCCTTTTTATGTCATCCTATACATTACTATAACATCATCAATATAACCATCATCAACTCATATAGTCAAGTAAGGATAACCATGCACCAACTCTAAGACTACACACATCAAGACATAGTCATAGTCTAACATGATCACCTAATATCAATAGAAGAACGCATACTTTCACATTACTAACATGTAAGTGGATATGATCATACTTCACATAATCACTACACAAATCATCATAATACTTCAAGTAATGCCAACAAGTCCATGTATCATAATACATAAAGTAACACCGACAAGTCCACATCATTCACATAGCACCACCACCATAAGTGGACCATACCAATCATCATTGTAATTCAAAAGCTATACATAATATTAAGAGAGTTAGGGCAGCATACCACCCATTAAATCTCACCACTTTAATCCAAAGCTAAATCATCCAATTAAATACCATAAGGCCCTTACCCATGGCCATGAACATCAATTCAATATATAAACTATAATACCCAATGAATCTGTCACGACCCAACCCGATGGGCCGTGACTAGTGCCCGTTTTGGACACTCATAAACAAACCTGCTAAGTATAACCAACTAAAACTAAGACAATATGGAATTTAATCAAATCAAACCTACCCCAACGCATATATATATATAAAGTGGATCTGTCTCATAAGGAGATATAACCATTTAACCGTAACAACATACGCGAGCCGACAAGGCCGCCACTATCCAAAGTATACTAGCATAAATAAGCCGACAAGGCTGCCACTACACAATACACAATGATGTACGCAGCCGACAAGGCTGCCCCTGAACAAGCGGACATCCCAAACAAACCATGTACAGACCATCATCCAAAACATATATATACAACCCACATAATGTTTACAGACCTCTAAGAGTATAGTAGTGAAACTCGATGGGACAGGGCCCCGCCGTACCCATAGATAAGCAAACGACTACATAGGAAGTTAAGTACCAAAACGACTGGGCTCCGGAACAGTGGAGCTCTCCCAATCAGCTGAGTAGATATCCTAGGCGGAAGGATCACCGAACTGTGCGTCTACACCTGCGGGCATGAAACGCAGCCCCCCGAGGAAAGGGGGCCAGTACGGACAATGTACTGAGTATGTAAAGCATAAGGTAAAGATGATAGGATACCAACATGATAAGTCAAAACATGATATCACTACACATGTACCTTATAAGTGAAAATCATGCATATCTTTAACATATAAGGTGCCCAGCTTCCCTAGTAAGGGACTCAGCAAAATAATCATCATATATATACATCATACGTACCCGGCCCTCTAGTGAGGGACTCGGTGAAATAGTCATCACATCATCTCCGTCATCATCATCATCATAACAATCCTCATCACCAATCATATATATAATATACATACCCGGCCCTCTAGTGAGGAACTCGGTGACATATGCATGAAACTCCGTACGAACATTACCCGGCCCAAGACTCGGTGAAATGATAAATGACTCTATGCACGAGCAGAACATTATGTGCAACCATATGCAATTAAAATCATTTCTTATAACTCAATAGAACAATCAACGTGAACCAGCAAGGAGTATTACCAAAGATTAACGTTTTATCAAGATTATAAACCTTTAACACGATATGAAAACGTAAGATCTCAATGACTCTAAGTATCTCTACCATAGATATGAGAAATCACCATAGCCTTAGACATAGCCGATATATAGGAGAATAGTTTGTGAAAGCAAGAATATACGTCACCTAGACACTCTAGAAGTAAGTGTCAAACCTGTCCGTCATTCGCTCATTTTTAAAAGTCATGCCAAACAAAGAAAGAAAGGATAGCGTTACATACCGTATAGTCGAGCCGCACGACCAATATTTACTGCCCAAGCTATTAATCTATAACAAGCAACAATCGTGCCGCAATTAGATAGACGTCGCGCTTTACCACTTATTGTAAGCTAGCTAATAATCTAACGAAAATCCGGCAGCACTTCCCCAATTTTCCTTACTTCGTCCCAATCCGACAACAACCCAAATTATCCACAGCAATACCAATAACACATTTAACCCAACGAATCATATTAAACAGTCCCCCCAAAACAGCTCCGTCTTGGCAACCATAGTAACGAAACAATGACACACCGAGCGATAACTCGTTTTATAATTCGCAACACATCTACCTTATTGTATTCATCCCTTGGAGTATATACCCATAATCACATTAACATATACATAACTCCAAAACAGAATTTCCCACATTTTGCTTTAATCAAAACAGCCCAAACACTAACACAACACCACTAATCCGATTATGGTTTCCGATCATACTTAGCACAATCAATAACTAAAACAAATTTTCTAAGCTACTGGTCACACCCCCTTCTTAACATTAATGGCTAATTGTCACGCCTCAAAACCCATTAAGACGGACAGGCACCCGATGCCCTAAAGGCCCGAGAGAACCAACCTACAACCTGTTCTTACTGAGCATATACTATAACAATTGAGACAAGTTAACTTTGGATGCAGCGATACAAACCAACATAAGTAGATCCAAAAGTTATATACAAGACTTGGCCGTTTAGGCCACAACTCCTTAAGACACAACTGAACCATGTACATACGTCTACAAAGCCTCTAAAAGATAGAAGACTAGAGTAGGTCGGGACAGACCCCGCCTTACCCTTATCTACGATACAATACCAAACGAATTTAACAAGGGCTTAATAAAGCTCCGAATCAACTTGGAGCTCACCAAAAGTAGCAGAATTTTGAGTGCTCCTACTGAGGGGGTCTACTAGCTGGAGTACCTGAGCCTGCAGCATGAAATGCAGCGTCCCCAATACGGGACGTCAGTACGAAAAATGTACTGAATATGTAAGGCAAATAGTATATGTAATACAAAGCTCAAATGAAATCAAGTAGCAACATAAGGGTGCATAGATTAGGAGAGAAGACCACCTTTGCTTACTCTTATGGGATCAAGTAAGCTACATTCTTTCTTTACCTTCTTTGTATGTTATAATCTTTGTTGGGCATGTGATACAAGTGACCAGCTGATCAGTGGTAGAAGAGGATGACCCATGCTAGGCATATTAACCCCTGGGATGCGGTCCTCATAATTACACAACTTGGGATCGGCCCATGCTAGGCTTTCGCCCCTGAGCTGCCACCCTTCTATACCAATAGGGATCGGCCCATGCTAGGCTTTCGCCCCTAAGCTGCCACCCTTAATTAAATAGATTTCTTCGCTTAGATTCTTTAATCTTTGAGATTATTGTTAATCAGTTCATAACTCTTTTGAGATGTTATCTTGGATAATCGTAACACTTTGAGATGTTGATTTGGTGGTCATAATCATCTTGGAGACATGAAATTACGGAACAGTAGTGGAATACATGAAAACAATATTTTGAGGCAGTAACAATGACATAAGGAGCTATGAAACATCAACACCTTACTTTAAGACCTTAATGGCACAATTGACTTCAATTGGCTTAGGAGAAGGATTCATCAAACTTTCTTTTGCAAATACCATTTCTATAACAACACAAGGGGAAATTACACAAGTATAGAGTAGTGAACATATAATGAAGTAGTTCCATGTACTTAGAATGGGGAAAGAAATATTGTTAGCTATTTGGAGATAGTACGCTGCCAATATGCTTCCTTTTCTAGAAATAGAATAGAAAAACTTATGAGAATCAACTTTCATTGATATTACTTGCAGTGGCAGATTCATGCCAAAAGGGTATAGAATCGAATCGCCTACATCCCTTTATATTTATGACCAATACCACTATCCACGCTTCAGCCTTCCTTATTGGGTGCTAATCTACAACATAAGTCATGATTAAGCTAACATCAGCAGCTAATCACAATAAGGTTCTCCAAAACAGTAGCTAAAAAATATTTGATGGAAATCAGGCCCATACAACCCTTACATAAATGGTGAACCACCACACCCTTCCTCCACACATTAATACAACTTCATACATCATCTTCCAAGATACTCAAACTGCCCTCAACAACAATATTCATAAGGCAGCCACTATCAATCTCAAATCTTTCAGCATAATAGGAGAATATTGACTCAAAGATTTATTATCATCCATGAATTCTTGATAAATATATACAAAATTCTCCACTCCAAAATTATCAAAGAGAGGGAAACCAAATGGGTTGAAGTCTTACCTTAATTTGAAAATTTATCCTCTAAACTTGTACTTCAAGAATTCAAACTCTCCTTCAAACTCTTAATTGAAAAATTAGACAGCACTCAAGAACTCTAAGGTGTCTTAGGGCTGCTAATTGAAGCCAAGAGAGACCAAGAAAGAACTTAGGAAATCTGAAATTTTTGCAAGTTCAAAATGGAGAATAAGACTTGATCCTTATCCTTTGAAAAAGGAGGTGTTATGGCCGACACTCTTGACCAATTTTGGGCCATATAATGTCAAGTAGGTGCCCCACCTGCTTGTCCTTTTAACTTGGGCCCTTTTGGACTTTATATTATTGGACCTGGGCTGTCTATTTTTTCTTTGTTCTTTTAATCAGCTTGGGACAGCTTAGTGCAAGTAGTGGTACACACTTGGCCCAATACATGGTAACACAAACTCTTAGGAGGTCATTTGTACTTACCTATTTTCACTTGAGGCTTTATCCATAATGGCCAATTGGCAAGTTGGGCTGTTGTGGCCTTCTTTCCTTCACATTTTCTTTAATAGGTTTGGCTTCAAAATGCGCCCCTCAATATTAAGCCCCTAAATTCGGCGATCAAAACTTGGGCCCTTTAAAACTATTTAATATAGATCAAGTAGGTGATGCAGCTGCTAGCTCCAATTACCACCTAGATAAATTACTTAAAATTACTTTCCATCGGAGTTAACTTGCAATACATATGCTAAAACGTGCAAGGCATTACATCACCTTCCAAGCTAGTTTAAACCAACACTAATCATGTAAGAAACATGATCCCTCACCTACACTATAAGTATAAGTCAAGTATAACATGAATAGAACTACCACATACAAAAATACAGGCCGTTACAGTGATGATCCATTCCTCCTCTTGAAGAGGTTGTTGATGATTAGGCTCCGGCCAATCATCCACCTATGACGGAGGCTCAGATGAGGGCTATTCTTGCTCAAATGGCTCAATCCATGACTACTCAAGCCCAAGCCATAACGGTTCAAGCTCAAGCTATGACTGCCCAAGCCAATCGGGATGTTGCACCTAGGGTTCATGAGCAAACTATGGCTTCTCGGCTTAGGGACTTCACACGGATGAATCCTCCTATCTTCTATGGGTCTAAGGTTGATGAAGACCCTCAATAATTCATTGATGATGTTTATAAGATACTATGTGCTATGGGGTTGTCTTCCAATGAGAATGCCGAGTTGGCCTCATACCAACTCAAGGATGTGGCTCAGACTTGGCATGTGCAATGCAGAGATAACAAGCCACTTCAAGGTGGGTCGGTGACTTGGGAGATCTTCAAGAGGGCTTTCCTTGATCGGTTCTTCCCTAGAGAGATGAGAGAAGCTAAGGTGGTGGAATTCATCAACCTCCGCCAAGGAGGTATGAGTGTTCATGATTACTTCTTGAAGTTCATTCAATTGGCCAAATATGCTCCTTCCTTGGTCTCCGATCCTAGAGACGAGATGAGTCGATTTGTGACGGGTGTATCAGATGACTTGCAAGAAGAATGTCATTCGGCTATGCTTCATGATAACATGAATATTGGTCGTCTTATGGTGCATGCTAAAAGGGTTGAGGAGGATAGAGTAAAAAGGAAGGATATGGATTCAAAAAGGACAAGGTCTTTTGAGGTTGGAGCTACGAAAGATAGGCTTGGGATTCAAGACAAGCCTAGATTCAAGAAAAGGTTCTCAAACCAAGTTCCATCCAAATTTCCCAAGGCTAGGGATGAGAAGTCCCCTAGGCCAAGAGTTCAAAAAGGGAGAGTGGAAATTCGTTTAATGAGAGGCCACCTTGCAAGGAATGTGGGAAGAAGCATTTTGGTGCCTGCCTCTTTGGTTCGTACAAATGCTTTGGTTGTGGAAAGATTGGTCATAAGGTGGGAGAATGTCCTATGCTAAAGGGCAAGAGAAGGGTGGACAGACAAGTAGTTCTAGTGATGCTCCCAAAAAGAACCGCTTCTATGCTCTTCGTTTTAGAGGTCACCAAGAGGCCTCTCCCAAGGTGGTGACTGGTATGTTACAAATCTTTTCTATTGATGTGTATGCTTTGCTTGATCCGGGTGCTACTTTGTCTTTTGTTACTCCTTTAGTAGCTAAAAAGTTTGATACTTTACTCGATGCTTTGTATAAACCTTTTGTGGTGTCTACTCCGGTGGGTGAGTCCATTGTAGAAAAAAGAGTCTATCGAAATTGTCCTATCACTTTGCCCAATAGAGTTTCTCATGTAGATCTAGTTGAACTAGATATGTTTGACTTTGATGTCATTTTGGGTATGGATTGGTTACATGCTAGTTTCGCTTCTATTGATTGTAGGACTAGAGTTGTGAGGTTTAGTTTCCAAAATGAACCAGTTATTGAGTGGAAGGGTGGGAATTCTATTCCTAGAGGTCGCATGATATCTTGTCTAAAAGCATATAAAATGATATCAAAAGGGTGTCTTTATCACACTATAAGAGTCGAAGATTTGAATTCTGAAATTCCTCCTATTGACTCGGTCCCCATGGTGAGTGAATTTCCGGAGGTCTTTCCTAATGACCTTCCCGGTGTTCCTCTCGAACGGGCAATTGATTTTGGTATCGATTTGCTACCGGAAACAAACCCTATTTCTATTACTCCTTATCGAATGGCTCCGGCCGAATTGAAGGAGTTGAAGGCACAACTTAAAGATTTGCTAGACAAGGGCTTTATAAGGCCTAGCATTTCTCCATGGGGTGCTCCAGTCTTTTTCGTGAAGAAGAAAGATGGGTCCTTGAGAATGTGTATTGATTACCCCCAACTCAACAAGGTTACTATTAAGAACAAGTATCCTCACCCGCGGATTGATGATTTATTTGATCAACTCCAAGGGGCGAGCTACTTCTCCAAAATTAACTTGAGGTTGGGGTATCACCAGCTTAGGGTGAGAAATGAAGATATTCCAAAGACGGACTTTTAGACTCGGTATGGGCACTAAGAGTTCATGGTTATGTCCTTTGGTCTCACAAATGCGCCGGCGGCGTTTATGGATGTAATGAATAGGGTGTTTCGAAACTATCTTGATTCATTGGTTATTGTGTTTACTGATGATATCTTGGTGTATTCGAAGAATGAGGTTGATCACATGGGTGATTTAAGGGTAGTATTCCAAACCCTTAAAGAGCATCAATTGTTCGCCAAATATAGCAAGTGTGAGTTTTGGTTGAGGTCGGTGGCATTTCTTGGGCACATCATCTCTAGTGAGGGAGTTGAGGTAGACCCAAGGAAAACAAATGCGGTGAGAAACTGGCCTAGACCTTTGACTCCGACTGACATTAGGAGTTTCTTGGGTCTAGCGGGCTATTATCGAAGGTTTGTGGAGGGCTTTTCATCCATTGCATATCCTTTGACTACATTGACTCAAAAGTGTAAAAAGTTGGAGTGGTCGGAGGCTTGAGAGAAGAGTTTCCAATTATTGAAAGATAGGCTTACTTCCGCTCCGGTGTTGACTTTACCGAAAGGTTAAAAGAGGTTTGTTGTGTATTGTGATGCATCGCGCATAGGTTTGGGGTGTGTGCTTAAGCAGAATGGGAAGGTGATTGCCTATGCTTCGAGGCAACTTAAGGTGCATGAGAGAAACTATCCCACTCATGACCTTGAGTTAGCGGCCGTGGTGTTTGCTTTGAAAATATGGAGGCATTACTTGTATGGTGTCCATGTTTAGTTTTTCACTGATCATAAGAGTCTCCAATATGTGTTTACTCAAAAAGAGTTGAATCTCTGGCAAAGAAAGTGGTTAGAATTATTGAAAGAATATGATATGAGTGTCTTATATCATCCCGGCAAGGCCAATGTGGTTGCGGATGCCCTAAGTCGTATGATTATGGGTAGTGTGTCGCATATAGATGAAGACAAGAAAGACCTAGTGAAAGATGTTCATAGGTTGACTAGATTGGGGATGCGGTTGGAGAGTCCTCCAAATGGTGGTGCTATGGTTCATCATAGCTCCGAGTCATCATTGGTGGTTGAGGTGAAGTCCAAACAATACCTTGATCAACTATTGATGGAGTTGAAGGAATCAGTTCTTGGCAAGTTGAATGAGTCTTTCTCGTTAGGGGGGATGGTGTATTGAGGTACCAAGGGTGATTATGTGTTCTCGATATTGATGGGTTGAGGGATCGGATCCTTGAAGAAGCCCATGGATCCGACTACTCCATTCATCCGGGTTCGACTAAGATGTACCATGACCTTCGGGAGATATATTGGAGGGAAGGTTTGAAGAAGGACATAGCGGAATTCGTTGCTAAGTGTCCAAATTACCAACAAGTGAAGGCGGAACATCAAAATCCGGGTGGCTTACTACAAGAGATCCAAATTCCTACTTGGAAGTGGGAGGGCATTAATATGAATTTTGTAGTAGGGTTACCTCGGACTCAAAAGTCATATGATTCTATATGGGTGATTGTTGAAAGATTGACTAAGTCCGCTCATTTTATTCCCGTCAAGTCCACTTATTCGGCGGAGGATTATGCAAAGATATTCATAGATGAGATTGTGTGTCGCCATGGTATTCCGTTATCTATCATTTCGGATCGGGGTGCACAATTCACATCTAGATTTTGGAGGTCATTTCAAGAAGGTTTGGGTACTAAGGTGAAATTGAGTTCCGCTTTTCATCCTCAAATGGATGGTCAAGCGGAATGCACTATTTAAACCCTTGAGGATATGCTTAGAGCTTTCATTATTGATTTTAAAGGTAATTGGGATAAGCACTTGCATTTGGTGGAGTTTGCTTATAATAATAGCTTTCATTCATTCATCTCCATGGCTCTCTATGAAGCCTTGTATGGTAGGAGGTGTAGGTCTCCTATAGGGTGGTTTGAGGTTGGTGAGCCATCGATTCTTGGTCCCGATTTGATTTATAGGACTTTGGAGAATGTTCACATCATAAGGAATTGGTTACAAACAGCCTATAGTCGACAAAAGTCCTATGCCGACAATAAGAGGAGGGATTTGGAGTTTGAAGAAGGTGATAAGGTGTATTTGAAAATTTAACCTATGAAGGGGTGGTTAGATTTGGCAAGAAAGGGAAGTTGAGTCCTCGTTATATGGGCCCTTATGAGATTCTGAAAAACGTTGGTAAGGTTGCCTATCACTTTAAACTCCCTAATGATTTAGCTTCGGTTCATCCGGTTTTCCATGTTTCTATGTTGAAGAAGTGTGTCGGGGATCCCGAGTCTATTCTTCCTATTGAAGGTCTTGGAGTCAAGGATAACCTCTCTTATGAGGAGGTTCCGGTTCAAATCCTTGATAGATAAGTGAAGAGGTTGAGGAACAAAGAGGTGGTTTCCGTAAAAGTGTTATGGAAGAACCACCTAGTTGAGGGTGCAACATGGGAGGCCAAAGCCGACATGAAGACCCGTTATCCTCATCTTTTCGATGATTGAGGTTATCCATTCTTTTTAATAA
Organism: Solanum sitiens; assembly: GCA_016801875.1. Classification (NCBI taxonomy): domain Eukaryota; kingdom Viridiplantae; phylum Streptophyta; class Magnoliopsida; order Solanales; family Solanaceae; genus Solanum; species Solanum sitiens. Next base: position 282,888 of record JABWTJ010000756.1, read on the forward strand.
CATAATTATGACTAGGAATTGTGGTTTCTTGGTTTTTTGGTGAAGTTTTGCAAAAATCCAATTTTTTGGAAACTTCACAGTAATGATACAGTGAGTCACTGTAAGTTGGCTTTGAAAAATTGAAATTTGTTTTGCTTTTCGCTTATTTGAATTAAGTATGCATTTTGATATGGTGAGTCTTTGTAGAAATTATATGAAGCATATTGATAAGATGATCTTTGTGCTAATTGACTCATGAAATATATGTTGAGCTCATGTGTGTTGTGAGAGGGAGATACCTCATGATGAAATGTTGAGCCTATGTGTGGTAATTGAGTTTTTGAAATTTTCCTTATTGAAGTGATGTAATGTATGTTAAATCGATATTGTGAATTGGTTGAGCTGCTAGTCTTGAGTCCTTTCCTCCTTTTAGAAGGGTGTTTTAATGTCATTCGGGGACGAATGTTCCAAAGGGGGGGGGGGATAATGTAACATTTAGAAATCCCAAGACATGTTGTAAAGCTTAACCTAGGGTTCAATGGAGTCTAAACATTGTTTCTAAGTTGATTTAGATGTATATAGGCTAGTTAAGACGTTTAAGAATCAAAATAATCAAGAACGTCCATGACGTTTGGAAGTTGGTTCACAAGAGTGCTAGGATGTCTTAGCCATTTGACTAGATTTTAGGAGTTGGAATTGATCAAAATTAGGTAAACATATGTGTAAAGCGTGTTAGAGATGTTTCATAGTCGAAACGTCTGGTTACGACTCCCCAAGGACCAACCAAGGGCCCTTGAGGAGGACCCTTGTAAGTTTGGATGCAACACTGCCTCACAGTGTGCATTGACGGAGGGGTGTCGGGGCATGTGTGGATCGACGTGGCATCGAGGCTACTGTCGTTCCACAGTTAGAGAATTTCAAGGAAAGCCCGTACCTGCTCATATACTGTTCCAGGTGACGGAGGGGGGACGATGGGGCGTCGACTCATAAACGGACCGTGGTCGAGGTCTTGTCTGTGAGAGCCCAACTTACTGCCTAACCTTATAAAAGATCCCATTAAATTAATTAATGAATATTGGTGGTTAGTTGGGGGATTAGGAAGTCTAATTAAGTAATTAAATCCCTCGTATAAATACCCCAACCCTCATTAGCCTAAACACAACACTCAAAATAAACTATCTTCCTTCTCTCTACTTTCTCTCTCAATTGGAAGACACCATTGAAGACTTAGCTAAGGAAGGCCTTTGGGGGATGGAAAGGGACGAATTCATCATCAAATTGTTATCAAAACATTAAGGTATGGTATCTGTCACGCCTCAAAACCCATTAAGATGGACAGGCACCCGATGCCCTAAAGGCCTGAGAGAACCAACCTGCAACCTGTTCTTACTGAGCATATACTATAACAATTGAGACAAGTTAACTTTGGATGCAGTGATACAAACCAACGTAAGTAGGTCCAAAAGTTATATACAAGACATGGCCGTTTAGACCACAACTCCTTAAGACACAACTGAACCATGTACATACGTCTACAAAGCCTCTAAAAGATAGAAGACTAGAGCAGGTCGGGATAGACCCCGCCTTACCCTTAACTACGATACAATACCAAACGAATTTAACAAGGACTCAATAAAGCTCCGAATCAACTTGGAACTCACCCAAAGTAGCAGAATTTTGAGTGCTCCTACTGAGGAAGTCTACTAGCTGGAGTACCTGAGCCTGCACCATGAAATGCAGCGTCCCCAATACGGGACGTCAGTACGAAAAATGTACTGAATATGTAAGGCAAATATTATATGTAATATAAGGCTCAAATGAAATCAAGTAGCAACATAAGGGTGCATAGATTAGGAGAGAAGACCACCTTTGCTTACTCTTATGGGATCAAGTAAGCTACATTCTTTTCTTTACCTTTTTGTATGTTGTAATCTTTGTTGGACATGTGATACAAGTGACCAGCTGATCAGTGGTAGAAGAGGATGACCCATGCTAGGCGTATTAACCCCTGGGATGCGGTCCTCATAATTACACAACTTGGGATCGGCCCATGCTAGGCTTTCGCCCCTGAGCTGCCACCCTTCTATACCAATAGGGATCGGCCCATGCTAGGCTTTCGCCCCTGAGCTGCCACCCTTAATTATATAGATTTCTTCACTTAGATACTTTAATCTTTGAGATTGTTGTTAATCAGTTCATAACACTTTTGAGATGTTGATTTGGTGATCATAATCATCTTGGAGATATGAAAATACGGAACAGTAGTGGAATACATGAAAATAATACTTTGAGGCAGTAACAATGACATAAGGAGCTATGAAACATCAACAGCTTACTTTAAGACCTTAATGGCACAATTGACTTCAATTGGCTTAGGAGAAGGATTCATCAAACTTTCTTTTGCAAATACCATTTCTATAACAGCACAAGGAGAAATTACACAAGTATAGAGTAGTGAACATATAATGAAGTAGTTCCATGTACTTAGAATGGGGAAAGAAATATTGTTAGCTATTTGGAGATAGTACGCTGCCACTATGCTTCCTTTTATAGAAATAGACCTTATGGGAATCACTTCATTGATATTAATTGCAGGTGCCAGATTTCATGCCAAAAGGATATAGAATCGAATAGCCTTACATACCTTATTTTTCTGACCAATACCACTATCACGATTCAGCCTTCCTTATTGGGTGCTAATCTACAACATAAGTCATGATTAAGCTAACATCAGCAGCTAATCACAATAAGGTCCTCCAAAATAGTAGCTAAAATATTTGATGGAAATCAGGCCCAAACAACCCTTACATAAATGGTGAACCACCACACCCTTCCTCTACACATTAATACAACTTCATACATCATCTCCCAAGCTACCCAAACAGCCCTCAACAACAATATTCATAAGGCAGCCACTATCAATCTCAAATCTTTCAGCATAATAGGAGAATATTGACTCAAAGATTTATCACAATCCATGAATTCTTGATAAACATATACAAAATTCTCCACTCCAAACATTATCAAAGAGAGGAAAACAAATGGGTTGAAGTCTTACCTTAATTCTGAAAATTTATCCTCTACACTTGTACTTCAAGAATTCAAACTCTCCTTCAAACTCTTACTTGAAAAATTAGACAGCACTCAAGAACTCTAAGGTGTTTTAGGGCTGCTAATTGAAGCCAAGAGAGACCAAGAAAAAACTTAGGAAATCTGAAACTTTTGCAAGTTCAAAATGGAGAATAAGACTTGATCCTTATCCTTTGAAAAAGGAGGTGTTATGGCGGACACTCTTGACCAATTTTGGGCCATATAATGTCAAGTAGGTGCCCCACCTGCTTGTCCTTTTAAATTGGGCCTTTTTGGACTTAATATTATTGGACCTTGGCTGTCCATTTTCCCTTTGTTCTTTTATTCCACTTGGGACAGATTAATGCAAGTAGGTGGTACACACTTGGCCCAATAACATGGTAAAACAAATTTTAGGAGGTCATGCACTTACCTAGTTTCACTTGGGCTTTATCCATAATGGGCCAATTGGCAGATTTGGCTGCTGGGCCTTCTTTCATTCACAATTTTCTTTAATAGGTTTGGGCTTCAAATGAGCCCCTAAATATAAGCCTAAATCTGGTCAATCAAACTTGGGCCCTTTAACTATAATATAGATCAAGTAGGTGATGCAGCTGCTAGCTCAATTACCATCTTACTATAATTACTTAAATACTTTCCATCGGAGTTAACTTGCAATACATATGCTAAAACGTGCAAGGCATTACATCACCTTCCAAGCTAGTTTAAACCAACACTAATCACATAAGAAACATGATCCCTCACCTACACTATAAGTCTATGTCAAGTATAACATGAATAGAACTACCACATACAAAAATACAGGCCGTTACATCCTTCCCCCCTTGGAACATTCGTCCTCGAATGTTAGCATGGTTGTCCGGCCTAAACAAGTTCAAGCCTAAGTTAGTACTACTATTAATCACATTGAACATATAGACTTATACTTACTTGTCAATGCCTCCACTAACATTTTGATCATTCCCACCTGTGTGAAAGAGGTGAGGATACTTCAATTTCATTGCTTCTTCTGCTTCCCATGTAACTTCTTCTACTTGTTGGTTTCTCCATAGAACTTTTACAGAAGCTACTTCTTTATTTCTTAACTTCCTAACTTGTCGATCCAGAATAGCAATGGGTACTTCTTCATAAGTGAGATCTCCTGTAACCTGTACGTCTTCAGTAGAAGTAATACGAAATGGGTCACCTACGCATTTCCGTAGCATTGAGACATGGAACACCGGATGAACTGATGAAAGCTCTTGTGGTAGCTCTAACTCATAGGCTACTTGGCCAAATTTTCGGATAATCTTATATGGCCCTATATAGCGTGGACTCAGCTTTCCCTTTTAACCAAACCTCATTACCCCTTTCATCGGAGACACCTTCAAGAACACCCAATCCCCTATAGAAAATTCTAGTCCTCTCCTTCTAATATCTGCATATGATTTATGTCGACTTTGAGCTGTTTCTAGCCGCTGCTGTATCACTTTGACTTTTTCCATAGCTTGATGAACAAGATCTGGTCCAAATAAGGAAGTTTCACCCATTTCGAACCAGCCAATTGGTGATCTACACTTTCGACCATATAAAGCTTCATAAGGTGCCATTTTAATGCTCGAATGATAGCTATTGTTATAAGAAAATTCAATAAGTGGTAGGTGATCATTCCAACTACCCTTGAAATCTAATATACAAGCTCGCAGCATATCCTCGAGTGTCTGAATCGTACGTTCTGCCTGACCATCCGTTTGAGGATGAAAGGCTGTACTTAAATTCACTTGTGTTCCCAAACTCTTTTGAAATGACTTCCAAAAATTTGCTGTGAATTGAGCTCCTCTATCAGATATTATAGAGATTGGCACTCCATGTAGTCGAACTATCTCTTTAATGTACAACCTCGCATACTCTTCAGCTGTATAAGTAGTCTTCACCGGCAAGAAGTGTGCTGCTTTGGTAAGTCTATCAACTATTACCCATATGGAGTCAAACTTCTGGAATGTGCGAGGCAAACCAGTAACAAAATCCATGTTGATCATGTCCCATTTCCAAATTGGAAGTTCTATACGCTGCATGTAACCTCCGGGCTTTTCGTGTTCTACTTTAACCTGTTGACAGTTTGGACACTGAGCCACGAATTCTGCAATGTTCTTCTTCATGTTCCCCCACTAATACATTTCTTTCAAGTCATGATACATTTTAGTTGACCCCGGATGAACAGAGTACCTTGAATTATGTGCTTCCATCATGATCCTCTTTCTTAGTTCATCTATATTAGGTACACACAATCTGTTTTGACATCGAAGTACTCCGTCTTGCTTAAGCTCAAATGCCTTTGTCATACCATGTAGTACATTCTCTTTAAGTTGTAAAAGAATTGGATCAGTGTACTGCTTCTCTTTCACTTCCACTATTAACGAGGATTCTGCCGCATTTTGCACAATAACCCCTTCGTCTTGAGATTCAAGAAGGCGAACACCCAAGTTAGCTAGTTGGGACAGATCTTTAGTCATTCCTTGTCTTTCCACAGACTTACCATAAGTGCTTGCCATTATTTTATGGCTTAAAGCATCAGCTACTACATTAGCTTTACCGAGATGATATAAGATGTCAATGTCATAATCTTTTAATAGCTTCAGCCACCTTCGCTGCCTCAGATTTAAGTCTTTTTTCTTAAAAATATATTGCAAGCTTTTGTGATCAGTGTATATGTCAACATGAACTCCATACAAGTAGTGGCGCCATATCTTCAAAGCAAACACAACTGCTGCTAGCTCTAGATCATGGGTTGGATAATTTTTCTCATGTGGCCGCAGTTGCCTTGATCCATAAGCTATAACTTTACCATGCTGCATCAATACACAACCTAATCCCACTCCCGAAGCATCACAGACACTACATAGCCTTCTGTACCTTCTGGAAGTACCAACACAGGTGTAGAAGTTAATTTACTCTTCAGCTCTTGGAAGCTTCTTTCACACTCATCGCTCCACTGAAACTTTGTTCCTTTGTGTGTTAGCTTTGTTAAGGTGCAGCCATGGAAGAGAATCCTTCAAAAACCTTCTGTAATAACCTGCCAATCCAAGAAAACTACGGATCTCCGTAGGCGTTGTAGGTCTTGGCCATTTTTTCACGGCTTCTATTTTCTGGTTATCAACCCTTATTCCTTCCTCGGATACGATATGACCTAGGAATGCCACAGATTTCAACCAAAACTCAAATTTAGAGAACTTTGCATACAATTTACGATCACGGAGAATTTGTAAAACCTGCCGCAAGTGATTAGCATGATCCTCTTCCGATCTTGAATACACCAAAATGTCATCTATGAACACTATCACAAACACATCTAAGAATGACTTGAACACCCTATTCATCAAATCCATAAAAGCTGCTGGTGCATTTGTTAGCCCGAATGACATGACTAAGAACTCAAAATGACCATACCGTGTTCGGAAAGCTGTCTTGGGTATATCTTTGTCCTTGACCCTCACTTGGTGATAACCTGACCTCAGGTCGATCATTGAAAAACACCTAGCACCTTGTAATTGATCAAACAGATCATCAATTCTAGGGAGGGGATATTTGTTCTTAATTGTTACCTTATTCAACTGTCGGTAGTCGATACACATTCTTAATGAGCCATCTTTTTTGCGTACAAATAAAACTGGTGCTCCCCATGGGGACACACTGGGCCTTATGAATCCATTTTGTAACAAGTCTTTTAACTGCTCCTTCAACTCCCGTAGTTCTGCCGGAGCCATTCTATACGGAGGAATTAAGATAGGTTGAGTATCTGAAAGCACATCAATACCAAACTCTACTTCTCGTTCTGGAGGCAAACCTGGAAGATCTTCAGGAAACACATCTGGAAATTCATTTACCACCAGAATGGATTGAAGGGTTGGTGGCTCTGCATCTATATTTTTCACTCTAACCAGATGACATATGTATCCTTTGGAAATCATCTTCTTTGCCTTAAGATAAGAAATAAATTTACCTCTTGGCATCCCAATATTACCTTTCCATTCGAGGACTACCTCTTTTGGAAACTGGAAATGCACTATCTTAGTTCGGCAATCTACTGTGGCATAACAAGAAGCTAACCAATCCATACCCATTATAACATCAAAATCTACCATGTCTAGCTCAACAAGGTCAGCCAATGTATCGCGATCACAAATAGTTACAATGCAATTACGATAAACTCTCCTAGCTATAATAGATTCACCAATCAGTGTAGACACTTCAAATGGCTTCGCTAATAATTGTAGTGTTCTTTTGAACTTTCCAGCAATCAATGGTGTAACATATGATAGTGTAGACCCCGGATCGATTAATGCATATACAATATGTGAAAATATGGACAATGTACCTGTAACCACATCCGGCGAGGCTTCTAAATTTCGTCGATCCCCTAGTGCATATGTGCGATTCTGACCTCCACTAGAAGTAGCTGCTCCCCTAGCTCCTCTACCCCAACCTGCAGGCATATGTAGTCCCCTACCTAAATAAGGGGTTGATGAGGTCGACGCAACAACTGATCTAGTTGGTTGAACAACGCCACCCACTCCCCTATGAGGGCAGTTTCTCATCATATGCCCTGGTGTGCCACACCAAAAACAAACATCTGTCCCAAACCTGCATGCACCTAGATGATTCCTCCCACACTGTTTACAAGGCTGTCGTGGAGGCCTTGATTGGCTCGTACTTCCTTGCTCTTGATGACTGCCTTGACTTTCACTTCTTTGCCCAAACTGATTGCCCCTAAACCCTTGGAACCGTGGTGGAGCACTAGCTGTAGAGTAGAAAGATGATGGCCTAGGTGGTCTATTAGAAAACCGAGGCCTAAACTCACCTTGGGATGGTGTAAACTGCCCCATCGATCTGGCCCTCTTAGAATGACCTGTTTCCAACTCTTGTGTTCTTCTTCTTTGCCTTTGATCCTCCAATTTTTGTGCAAAAGCCTGCATCCTTGCTATATCCATATCTTTATTTAATGAAGCAATTGTACAGTCTCTAACCAGATATGAATCTAACCTGTCCACAAAACGATGAACTCTATCCTCCATAGTAGCTACTACATTAGGAGCATACCTAGCCAAGGAATTAAATTTGAGACTATACTCCCTCACACTCATATTTCCTTGGTGGATATTTAAGAACTGATCCGCACGGGCCTCTCGGATCTCCAATGGCAGATAATGATCAAGGAATGCCTTTTTGAACTCTTTCCATATAGCTGAAGGTGCATTTGTTCCCCTAGATTGCTTCCAAGCTTCATACCACAATATAGCAACACCCTTTAATCTGTATGCAGCTAGCTCAAGTGCTTCTTTACCACTTACATGCATAATATCCAAAGTACGTTGGATTTGATCTATAAAGTCTTAGGGATCTTCATTAGGATCTGACCCGGTAAATGATGGAGGGTCCAAGTTAAGAAAATCACGTATCCGTGTTCCAGCTGATCTAACTACACCACTAGTACCTGCAACTGGACCTTCTTGCCTTTGGCCATGACCAGCAACTATACGAGTCAATAATTGGACTGCATTCCTCAAATCTTGCTCGGTAGCATTAATAGGGGGTTCCTGAGGTTCATCTTCCCTCCTTAGTTCTTCAGGAGATGGAGGCGTCGAGGAAGTCTGCGATAGAGACTCATCTTGAGCCCCACTTTGAAAAGCTTCACTTGGTGGTGGTTGGCTGGTCCCTTCTTGGGCAGCCACATCTACTCGTTTACCAGTACATTTACTCCTTCTCGTAATCGGCATCTTTGCTATAATAAAACAATTGAGGAATTAGATATGATTCACCTACAACACAGGTTCTATCGCACGATCTAAGAAATGAAAGAAATTAGACAACTCCTATATGTCCCGTAGCCTCTTGTTTATAAATGTGGTGCACAACACATCCATAAGCAAGACTCTACACAGACACGGCTTTGTAGACTCCCTAGGATGACCTGCTCTGATACCACTTTTGTCACGCCTCAAAACCCATTAAGACGGACAGGCACCCGATGCCCTAAAGGCCCGAGAGACAATTGAGACAAGTTAACTTTGGATGCAGCGATATAAACCAACGTAAGTAGGTCCAAAAGTTATATACAAGACTTGGCCGTTTAGACCACAACTCCTTAAGACACAACTGAACCATGCACATACGTCTACAAAGCCTTTAAAAGATAGAAGACTAGAGTAGGTCGGGACAGACCCCGCCTTACCCTTAACTACGATACAATACCAAACGAATTTAACAAGGACTTAATAAAGCTCCGAATCAACTTGGAGCTCACCAAAAGTAGCAGAATTTGAGTGCTCCTACTGAGGAGGTCTGCTAGCTGGAGTACCTGAGCCTGCAACATGAAATGCAGCGTCCCCAATACGGGACGTCAGTACGAAAAATGTACTGAATATGTAAGGCAAATAGTATATGTAATATAAGGCTCAAATGAAATCAAGTAGCAACATAAGGGTGCATAGATTAGGAGAGAAGACCACCTTTGCTTACTCTTATGGGATCAAGTAAGCTACATTCTTTTCTTTACCTTGTTGTATGTTATAATCTTTGTTGGACATGTGATACAAGTGACCAGCTGATCAGTGGTAGAAGAGGATGACCCATGCTAGGCGTATTAACCCCTGGGATGCGGTCCTCATAATTACACAACTTGGGATCGGCCCATGCTAGGCTTTTGCCCCTGAGCTGCCACCCTTCTATACCAATAGGGATCGGCCCATGCTAGGCTTTCGCCCCTGAGCTGCCACCCTTAATTATATAGATTTCTTCACTTAGATTCTTTAATCTTTGAGATTGTTGTTAATCAGTTCATAACACTTTTGAGATGTTGATTTGGTGATCATAATCATCTTGGAGATATGAAAATATGGAACAGTAGTAGAATACATGAAAATAATACTTTGAGGCAGTAACAATGACATAAGGAGCTATGAAACATCAACACCTTACTTTAAGACCTTAATGGCACAATTGACTTCAATTGGCTTAGGAGAAGGATTCATCAAACTTGCTTTTGCAAATACCATTTCTATAACAGCACAAGGGGAAATTACACAAGTATAGAGTAGTGAACATATAATGAAGTAGTTCCATGTACTTAGAATGGGGAAAGAAATATTGTTAGCTATTTGGAGATAGTACGCTGCCACTCTGCTTCCTTTTATAGAAATAGACCTTATGGGAATCACTTCATTGATATTAATTGCAGGTGCCAAATTTCATGCCAAAAGGATATAGAATCGAATAGCCTTACATACCTTATTTTTCTGACCAATACCACTATCACGATTCAGCCTTCCTTATTGGGTGCTAATCTACAACATAAGTCATGATTAAGTTAACATCAGCAGCTAATCACAATAAGGTCCTCCAAAATAGTAGCTAAAATATTTGATGGAAATCAGGCCCAAACAACCCTTACATAAATGGTGAACCACCACACCCTTCCTCTACACATTAATACAACTTCATACATCATCTCCCAAGCTACCCAAACAGCCCTCAACAACAATATTCATAAGGCAGCCACTATCAATCTCAAATCTTTCAGCATAATAGGAGAATATTGACTCAAAGATTTATCACAATCCATGAATTCTTGATAAACATATATAAAATTCTCCACTCCAAACATTATCAAAGAGAGGAAAACAAATAGGTCTTACCTTAATTCTGAAAATTTATCCTCTACACTTGTACTTCAAGAATTCAAACTCTTACTTGAAAAATTAGACAGCACTCAAGAACTCTAAGGTGTCTTAGGGCTGCTATTTGATGCCAAGAGAGACCAAGAAAGAACTTAGGAAATCTGAAACTTTTGTAAGTTCAAAATGGAGAATAAGACTTGATCCTTATCCTTTGAAAAAGGAGGTGTTATGGCCGACACTCTTGACCAATTTTGGGCCATATAATGTCAAGTAGGTGCCCCACCTGCTTGTCCTTTTAACTTGGGCCTTTTTGGACTTAATATTATTGGACCTTGGCTGTCCATTTTCCCTTTGTTCTTTTATTCCACTTGGGACAGATTAATGCAAGTAGGTGGTACACACTTGGCCCAATAACATGGTAAAACAAATCTTAGTAGGTCATGCACTTACCTAGTTTCACTTGGGCTTTATCCATAATGGGCCAATTGGCAGATTTGGCTGCTGGGCCTTCTTTCATTCACAATTTTCTTTAATAGGTTTGGGCTTCAAATGAGCCCCTAAATATAAGCCTAAATCTGGTTAATCAAACTTGGGCCCTTTAACTATAATATAGATCAAGTAGGTGATGCAGCTGCTAGCTCAATTACCATCTTACTATAATTACTTAAATACTTTCCATCGGAGTTAACTTGCAATACATATCCTAAAACGTGAAAGGCATTACATCACCTTCCAAGCTAGTTTAAACCAACACTAATCACATAAGAAACATGATCCCTCACCTACACCATAAGTTTATGTCAAGTATAACATGAATAGAACTACCATATACAAAAATACAGGCCGTTACAGTATCTAATTGACCTTTGAGACTTCTTTCCTCAAAGGGCTCCTTCAAAGGTTTTCCAAAAGTTGAGTTTTCATGTGGGTTTCATTCAATTACGAAATTGATGTTATGAATTGAGTTGTTTATACTTTCTTAAGGGTACAATGAGTAGATTATAATGTAATGTAACTTAATTGGGATGAATTGAGATGGTTTGGTCTAGATTGTAGATTATGACCCTTAACCCTTAACCCTAGGCATGATCTACATATGAGTTATGTTGGGTTTTGATGCAATTGATTTTATTATTGGTTAAATCATCCTTAATGGTTTTTATTACATTGATCATGAATCTATAGTGATGAATTGAAGTCCTTCATGCTATTCCTTGAGTATTGATCTAGGTTAAGAAGATAGACTTAGATATCATGTTTTCAAGCTTTGATTTAGTATTGAATTATAGTGTAGTGATTCTTCTAAATTCGTTATCATGTTTGTTATTGGATTACATTGGTGTGATGAACTAAATTGGGTTTATATATGGGTTTATGGTAAGGCCCTTTATGATGAACTTTGGAGGAGTGTTGGTAAGTCTTGGCTATCCTAATTCTCACTTAATTGTGGTTAATTGTCATCAAGTTATGAAGTTGTGTTGAAGTATACCTTGTTTATAGTGATAGGATGGTATGATGATTGAATTGAAATGTCTTATGCTTTGGTTGTGAGGTTGCTTAGGGTGTACATGTCATAAGAATGATAACATGTAATAATGTACCCTATTATGATGTGATATACAAAGGGTTGACCTCACTTATATGAATTGTGAATGAAAGGACTAATTCTCATAAAATTCTTATTGAGCTATGATGATGAATATACAAGGGCTAGACCCTATGACCTAAACTAAGTTTATGATTATAATAAGACAAAAGGAATTTCAATAAAGGGACCTAGCTTAGCACCGAGTGAGCTTGTATGTGGGGGGGTGACACCTTCTTACATATTGAAGGTAGGGTTCACTACGGTCCTCACGGGGGTGGATAGCCTCATGACCCAAGGTAGGGTGCAGAGTTTATATTTCCATGGTTTTCCCCCCAAGTTCCATAAACTATGTTTCCAGCATAGGATACTAGCTAGTGGATCCACCTAGATAGCTATGTTTATGTTAGGTTCTACCTTGGCCGGTAGACCATCTTCCATCGGTGTAGGATTTCATGATACCGGATTCCACATTAGCTCATGTGGTCTATGTCGGTTAAGGCAAGAGTTCCCTAAACTAAAATGAATGAATGAGATATAAACAAATTGAAGTAACTTGAGGAGTTTGACTTTAGCCTAGGTAGGGGTATGGGACTCTACCTATGCCTTGCACTAGTTTGACTTGATAGGAACTTTGAGGAGTTAATATTATGTATATAAATGATGATGTAATGTAAATGACTTTATATTTTGAATAAGATGCATATGAATATGAAATTGGTTATCATTGTTAAAGAAAGAATATCATATGAGATGGAAGACTATGCTATGTGAAGTGAATTATTAATTATGATCTTTAGTAGGTTACTTGATTAAGTAGGGTTATGGGTTTTGCTTGGTCATTGCACTTGTGGCTTCATAAGGATTATAGTTGGTTGGTTTGCTTTGTTATTTACATGATTTACTCTTATTCATGTTTGTGATTTTATAAATTGATGGTAGAGTTATATGATTTTATGGGTTTAAGTATGATGATATACACATGATGTAATTAACTTGTTTAGTATGTTTAAGGTAATTGGTTTAAATGACATGATGGCATTAAATGTCCCTTTTTAGCATACTTTGTTGGTATTTGTGCATGTGGTATCATACTTAGTACATGTTGTGTACTAACCCCATTTTCTCCCTTTTTCCCAAACATTTTAGGTTCCGGTCATTGAAGTTGGTTTGAGTTGATTTGAAGGAAGACTTGGATATTCTATCATCCAAGTGGTAGGTCCTCATTATCCCGAGGACGATGCCAATATTCTCTTTACGAAGTTACTTAGTTACTACAACTTTTGTATTGACTCTATTCCCTATTTGAGACAAAGTTGTATAAAGCCTATATGTGGCTTACTTTTATTGATGTAGGGCATGCCCAATGTTGTTATTGTCATTTAGATGGTTTATGAGATGAGACGGATTTATGACTCTATTTCCTTATTATATAAGTGTGTGAAATAAAAGTAGAAGACTATGTAATCTTCTTATACGAACAAGTCTATGTATACTCGATATTATTATGATTATGTGTATGTAGAGGTCTATGTAAATCTCCGTTAGATGTAGTTGAAAAGTTTTTAATTCTTTCGTATTTTTAATCGATGAATGCAATGATGTAAGACTAAGAGGCTTGTCTTAGTCCTCAAAGAGGACGACGCCGACGCCGGTTACATCTAGGGGGTAATCCCGGATGTGACATATAACCACAAGTAAGGTATTAGAGGCTAAAAGACAAATTAATGATAAAACTCTAAAGGCACGACATAGGATTACCAAGAAAAGAGAATTTTCCTAATCATCACATAACATCTCATTCATAATTGTCGCGCTCTTCACAACCATGAACAAGACACTATATAAATGTGGTTTTAGTGAGACATTGACCCTAAGGATATTCAACCTCATGCTCTGATACCAAGTTTTTCATGACCAGAGCGCACCCCCCAGTCGCGACCCGCGTCGTCGTCCTCTTAGAGGACTCAGACAAACCATTAGCATTCTCATAGCATATCATAAATTAAAAATGCGGGGAAAAAAAACTTGCATATACCAAGTGATGTATACTTAGACCTCTCACATAGAAGCTTACTTAGGCTTTTCTTTTAGCAACATGATAAACATACATACGATAGTCTAAAACTGTCTCTCATAAAAACCATCTAAAGAATATGAGTCTTGGACTAAGCCAATACAAAGTCAATATGCCATATAGGACTTACTACAATAGAATACAAATGATAAAAGTAAATAAAGAGTATCTCCTAAAACTACTAAAAACTTCATAAGCTAGAATAATGAAAAGATAACATCCACAAACATGAGGACCTACCAACAATTGGAGAAAGAGTTCCAAGCTTCCACAATTGACCTTCTTAATCTTCAATGGTCGGACCCTACATTTGTAGTTATGTAAAGTAAGGGGTTAGTATGCCAAATGTACTAAGTATAGGTATGCTCACATAAACATTTAAAGACATGCATGAAAAGGAACATACAAAAGATAAGGATCACAACAACAATAGAGCATACACAAGATAAGGATCACAACAACATAAAGCATGATCATAACCAAAGGCATATCATCATAAAGTCATATTAACTTTTCATTTTCATTAGATCATATTACATAATATACAAGACCCTTACCAATAATCCCATCCAAAGCCTACAAGTGCAATGATCATGTGAAGTCCCATAACCCCACATCATCAAGTAGACAAGATAGGAGACCATAAGTAATGTTTTGATTCATACAACTTACCTCATATGTATTCATCATCACACATAGCAACATAGACCATTTCATGTTCATTAACATAGTCAACATCATATAAGAACAACATCATATATCATAACCATTATACATTTCATATTCTTATTACTTACATGGGAACAATCTCCTAGGATTTCCCTTAGAGTCAACTTGTGCATTGTCTAGGTAGAGTCCCAAACCCCTACCTATACTAAGTAGACTCCTCAAGTCACCCTAGTCAATGTCCATTTACTTGTCATTCATTTTACTTGAGGGAACAATTACCTTAACCGACATTAGACTATGTGAGCTAAACATGGAATCCAGTGTTATGAAACCCCACACCGAAATAAGGTGGTCTACTTGCCAAGGTAGAACCAAAACACGTACATAACATTCTAGGTGGATCCACTAGCTAGTATTCCTATGGGGGAAACATTGTTCAAGAACTAGGAGATATATTAGAGACCAATAGTTCTACATTACATGGCAGACTCTATCTCATGAGAGTCATTGTGAACCTACCTTCCAACTTGGGAAGGGACACCTCTCATATATAGTTCACTCGGTGCTAGGCTAAAGTCCCTTTTTGAGTAACCTTTAAGTTATCATTTATCATAAAACTTATCATAGGCTTGTAACACTCTGAAAGTCTAAGACGTTTTCTAGAGCCTAACATGAGTGTCTAAAGGTTCTGTCACTGTTTTAAGGTTAATTTTAACGTATATAATTCATTTAGGAAGTTTAAGAATAAAAACGTCAAGGAACGTCCACGACATCTGGAAACTAGTTCAATAAAGTGTTAGTTTGCCTTAGCCTATTTAACTAAGTTTTAAGAGTTGGAAAATGATGAAATTTGGTTTTAAGGTGTCTAACACATAGTAGAGTTAGTTTATAGTCGAAACTTCCGGGTTCGACTCTCCAAGGACCAACCAACAGCCCTTGAAGAGGACATTTTCATTTGTGGCAAAAGTTATCAAGAGACATTGTCCGCAGACGAAGGCCACTGACGAGGCGAGGTCCAATCGACGGGGCATCGATGGACACTTAGTCAATTTGGACAAGGGGTCATTTTGACAAGTCTCTGTCACAAACAACGGACCAACAGAATGGTTGGTCCCTTGGCCATCATTTGACAAACAGGCTGTTGGTCGTGGTTTTGTCTATGAAGATTATTTTTGCTGCATGTGTTTAAGTTAGCTAAATTAATTAATTAGGTGGTTAGTTAATTAGTTAGGGGGTAAGGGAGGTCTTATTAAGTTGGTTAATTATAACACATCTAAAACTCTTAGGTGAAACTAGAGCCAAACATGTTTTTCATGAGGATATAAGTTCCTAAAATGGTTTATAATATGGTATTGAGGCAGTGTCTAAAGATTTAGGTGAATTGGAAGTCAAAAGTCAAGGGACGACTAAGACGTTCGACGACTAGCTACCTATGTGTCTCATGTATCCATATGTGATTATATGTGTGTTTTATGAGATTATGATGTCCTTATATGAGTTATAATAGTGTTTATAAGCAGTGTGTAAATTTTCATGAAGTTTGGAGGTCAAACGTCCAAGAACGTCCATGACGTTCGAAAGATTTTCCTTGAAACGACCTTATGTGTCTTGGCATGTTTCGTTGAGTTTTATGTGTTAGTTTTTTATGAAACTTATATGGGAGGTCCTAAACTAGTATATGATCATTCGGGTTGGAAACGTCCTGGTAAATTTCCCCAAGGACCAACCACGGGTCCTTGAGGAAGGACCCATCTTTGAGTTAAAGGCTGTCTAGACCAGCCCCAATCGACTGAGGCAATCGACGGCCAGTAGGCTGGTCGACGCCCCGTCGTTGGAAGGATTGGCTAAATACATAGCCTAGGGATCTCAAGATCCCAACGGACAGTCTTGGTCCCAAACGGCGGCTAGCCAGGACGATCCGTTGACTAGCTGACGACCCGTCTGTGGGCTCTGTCGATGGTGAACTGTCCCCTGTGCAACTTTACTGTAAAATGCAAGGGTGAATTGGTAAATTCACCCAAAGTCCAAATAATAGTTTGGGCGGTTAATTAGGGGTATTTTAGGTATTTTAAGTGAGTATATAAGTGCTAAACACCTAGATGAATTCATTCTCCCAAATCAAAACCCCAAATTCTCTAACAAATTCTCAAAAATACCATTGGAGCTAAAAACTCAAGGAAGATCTTAGATTGGAGAGTTGATTGGTGAATCTTCATAAAATTGGTGGATTAACATCAGTGAGGTATGTCCTCTTCATCCTTTAAACTCAATTCATCAAGGAGTCAACTTCAAAGTGATTTTCAAAAGTCTTCTAAAGATGAACTTGTCTAATTTCATGATCTAGTCATGGGTTATTGCATAAAATATTTTGATTCATTGATTATTGATTGAATTGATGTTAATTAGGTGATCCTAACATAAAATCTTCATGAACCCATGCAAATCATAATCTCTTCAAATTTGCTATATTTTGGATGGGATGATCTTGCCTTAATGC
Organism: Solanum sitiens; assembly: GCA_016801875.1. Taxonomy (NCBI): domain Eukaryota; kingdom Viridiplantae; phylum Streptophyta; class Magnoliopsida; order Solanales; family Solanaceae; genus Solanum; species Solanum sitiens. The sequence continues at coordinate 300,437 of JABWTJ010000756.1, forward strand.
TTATGAATTCTAGTGTAGTTTTCTATGGGCTATTTAATGATGTAAGAATTGTATTGAATTAATGTATAGGTTGTATTAGATTCATAAATCTTGAATTGAATTAGATTCATTGAGTATTGTGATTTATGTATTGAATTGATGATCATGGCCAGGGGTAAGGGCCTATTGATATTGTATTGGATGATTTAGCTATGGATTGAAGTGGATAGAACGGATTGGTGGTACTCTGCCCTAATTCTCTCTTTTTTAGATAATGTAGGTCTTGAATTATGTTGTTATTGGTATGGTCCACTTATGGTGGCGATACTATCTGTTATAATTATGAATTATGTGGCCTTGTCGACATTACTTTATGTATTATAATGATCATGGCCTTGTCGGCAATACTTGATATATTATGATGATTTGTATAGTTGATTTATGTGGAGTATCATCATATCTACCTACTTGTGATTAAAGTAAAGTATATGTTCTTCTATTGATGTTGTTAGGTGATCATGTTAGAGTATGACTATGTCTTTATGTGTGTAGTCTTAGAGTTGATACATGATTCTCCCTATTTGGCTATATGATTCTATGATGGTTATATTGATGATGTTATAATAGTGTATAGTGTGACCTAAATATGATGAAGGTTATTACTATGTTCTTGTAGAATGATATGTTATATGTCGTAAAGTGAAGTATGTTTGTGTCTTGTTTGGTAGACTTGTGTCCCTTTCCTGATACATATGGAATGTAAATATGAGATGTCTTGTCTTAGGATGCTAAAGCCTCTTAGTCGTGTATGTATGAATGATACGTGGCCTTGAACATAGTGATAAGGCCAATTTTTTATGGAGCCCTCAACCGAGTTGATAGGTTATGATATCCTTGAAGTCGAAAGTCGTAATGGTATCCTTCTTGAGTGAATGATGGACTTAAGGTTGGTTGGAAGGAACGGCATGAAATCATCCTTAGGAAAGTCATTAAGCTATCCTCATCACCATTGAAAGTCATCCCTAGGAGACCTCTTTGGTAGGGTGAATGTGATTGGGTTATGAACTAGATATGGAACCTCTTCATGTGATCCTTAATGTAAATTACTCTATGAGAACAAAGGCTAGCACCGAGTGAGTATGGCATGGGAAGTAGATCTATTTGTATCATGAGAATAGATAACAAAGAAACCCATCATATTCCTTAACCATGTGCCCACATGGGATGTCCAAGTTTTACCATTGGCAAGTAGAACACCCTCCATCGGAGTAGGTTACAATGCCGGATTCCACGCCTTGATACTATGTGTCACAACCCGAAACCATACCCTAGAAGATAGGATACAATCTTGGATTGTAACCGGCGTCGTCGACCTCTCGGAGGTCTTAGACAAGCCTCTTATATCATTCATTGCATTGGCATAGTAAATTTAGCGGAAAATTTAAAACTTTTCATAGCACATCATATGCTAGAAACATCACATCATATATATATAAAACATAAGTCATAATACATATTTAGACTCTAAGTCTCTTTGCCATCTTAAACTCAATAACTTTAGAGTACATTAGGGACACGTCCCATAAGACACCTTACATAACTATACAATATTTAAAGACTTTACATTAAAGACATTAGTAGGACATCCTTGAACTTTAAGGATTCCTTTCCTTGAGTTTGGGAAATCACCTATCAAGCTCCTCAATCATAGATCTCCTTTAAGCATTCCATAACCTACACTTTGTGTAAAAAGTAGAGAAGAATGGGATTAGCACAAGAATGTACTAAGTATGGCAACCATGCAAAAACATGCATTTAAAAGGGACATTTCCTTTGAAATCATACTTCATGTCATTTTGAGTAAATCATCATAAAACCTTTATCAATAGCATTTATATCATCCAGATACTTCATAGCAACACAATCAAAGGCCAAACATCATAGAAAAGCACTTGTAGAATTTAAGTACAAATCGAGGTCACTTTACAGTGAACTCACTCTCCTTAATATTAACTCTTTCTTTCAACTCAATTGCTTACTAAGTAATCCTTTAGGGATACCTGGTGCATTGCATCACTCTAGGAACACAAGAGAATACCATACATAACGTCTACACAAGACAACACATGCCATCATAGAAGTATAGTACAATATAATCATAGTCAAACCAAGACTACAATATCATACATAAAGGACACATACATAATCATATCTATTAAGGTACCTTTCTAAGACTTCCTAAGGAGTCACTTGTGCAATGTCTAGATCGGTTCATTACTTCCACCTATCCTAAGTAACTTACCTTAAGTCCTCCTAGTTAGGATCTTATTCAATTACTTCCATTGTCTATTTTACCTTTAGGGAACTATAACCTCAACCGACATAGACCATGTGATGCTAAACATGGAATCCGGTGTCATCAAACCTTACACCGATGGAAGGTGGTCTACCGGCCAAAGTAGAACCAATTATAAACATAGATATCGAGGTAGAATCCTCTAGCTAGTAACCTATGGTGGCAACATAGTTCAAGAACTAAGAGGTAGATATCCCTATTCATACCATTTGGTAAAGTGGGCCACTCCTCATGGGAATCCCCTAAAGTGACATATCCCATAAAGAATGGAGTTAACATCACATGGGCAACTTTAGGATGAATCTTTCCTTCTAAGGATAAGTCATCACCTCCTGTTGTCAAGTTCGCTCGGTGCTAAGTTAAGTTTCCTTTATTGGAAAGCCTTCATTACGTTTATTTATAAAACATAAGCTTTAGAATATTCATCTCCCATATGCTTATAGCATATTCAAGCATCTATCTAGTTTAATAATATTCTTGGACACCCCTCTCAAGGCCTCTCTATTAATTAGATCCTCATTAATATGTGTGAGTGTATACAAAGATGTGAACAAACCTTTCACATAACACATTAAGTCACACATGTTCATATATCAATGCATAAGTCTATAGGCACAACTATATGAGCAATACTTTCATATAAACCTACTAAGATACTATACACATTCATACTTCTTCATATCATATTCATAACATGTTCATATAATCATCCTTCATATGCATAAGAACCAAACCTAGGAACTATCCTATCAAGATACACATGTGCAATGCATAGACAAGGTCCCATACACTTGCCCATACTAGTACACCTATCAAGTCATCCTAGTAAGGGAATACAAATCATACATTCATAACCATCACCTTAATATGCATAGCAGTAGACACTAGCGAATATGAGAACTACCTTTCATTTAGACACAATGACTTATACTACTTGTAATATGCATGTAAGTGAGAGTGTGTGTATATTGACCAACATGATCACATAATGGCTATCAATAACTTATTAAGTCAGCCACCCTATTAGACCACACTACACTTCAAGCACATAGCACACAACACATAATAGCATAGGAGACAAGACAATATATACAATGTAATCAAGACTCCTAACTTTAGCTATTCACACTTTCATATAAGAGGTACATAGGTAAAAGGGTTATTACCATCTTAACACATCAATGGCAGCACCTATACTTTACCCTATCATGGTTAGACACATGCTCATGAAATAGCCACACAACCTAATCCACAACTAGAATAGGAAAGTAAGCATAATCTTCTCATAGTATCATCTTAAGCACATGTTCATAAGTTCATCAATATGCCTTCAAGGCCATGGTCAACACATATATAATAACAATAAAGTAAAAACTGCCACCATAAGTGGACCATACCACACAACGCCATACAAGGCTTCATCAACATTACTATAAAGGAATAGAAAAGTAGAAGAGTAAAGGAAATAAGTATTCTCACCCTTTGATCATCATTGATCAATACCCTTATTCATAAATAAAACACATATATGGCAGTAGCTAAATGTACTTTAAACATATAAGAAACCATCTACAAGTCACTACATGATTATACCATAATATATACATCACATACTAGGAAAGTAGAAGGACATAGATCGTTAATCAATTTCATTCATATGGATTATAGGTCATATTTCATGAATCATATCACCCTAAGACAGTAGCTAATGAAATCATAATCTAGATGAGACACTACTACAATTTTCCATTTAGGTCGATACAAGCATGCTTCATATAGGGAGTTCATGGAAAGTAAGTTTACATAGGTTAATCATATTCAACCTATCATGAATTGACCCATATTGTATTAATTACATATAATTCATCCTCATATTTCATTATAGGCAGCAGCTATAGACATTAACCATACTCAATTCCTATAGCGACTAACCTAATGTTCAGATCACAAGTTACAACTTCATAGACAAGAAGAACCTAGATTAATTCAAACCAAGCCTTCTATAATTTGGTCATACATGATTTATATCCACAATTCAACCGTGTTATTAATCTAAACAGTAGCTACAAGAAGCACAACTTAATCGAAATTCACTTTAGATCACAAGAAAACCAATGTTACAGTGAACTATAGAAAACTGGGCTAAACATGCTCAAATCATCATACATTGATCCTCATGGATAATTCAACATCAATTCAACATAAATTCATGTAAATAACAGTATATACAATCACTTCAACGTAAGGGAATCGTAATTCAATCGATAACAAGTCAAAATCACAAAGCCCATGCAAGAGCTAAACCAATTTTGGAAGGAACATGGGTTCATCATGCAATTGGAGTAAAAACACATTAAAACCATTGTATTAACTTTAATTCATCATGATTTAATCATTAAAAACGTTTTGAGAAAGAACCCATGGCTAGATTGGAGAAGAAGAACTTTGATCATAAACTTTCTTTGGAAACATTGAGAAGAACTCTCCAAGTGAAAGGTTACTTAGAGATGACGGATCACCATACCTTTATCTTCAAGAAAACCTCTAAAACTTCGTGATTCATCCATAGAAAATCCATCTCCAAGCAGCTCTTGAGCTTCACCAACAATGGTGGTTTTAGAGAGAACATTTTTGGAGGGAAAGGCTTTAAACATGTGAGAGGATTTTGGGAATGAGTTGATCACGTTTTATAAGACTTATATACACCTAAAATCAAATAAATAAACCTATTATAGTCAGGTTAGGATGTAGGGTGAATTTACCATTCACCCCTTTAAGTGGCAGCACGCAGCAGCCAACCTGCAGGCCATCCGCGACGAGGGGCTCGACGGGGCGTCATTGCCATGACGGGCCGTGGCAGCCTCCGTCGCCCATGCCTTAGCCAAATTCTTAGCTCAAGACCTGACCAAGGCAATCCCCCTTCAAAGATACCTTCTTGACGGTCCGTTGGTGGCCCAACGATCCGTCATTGGGTCCATCAAGGGACACTGCCCAGGCAGTGTCTTAGGCAGCCTTGGGTCCTTCTTTTGGGGCCTCTTGTGGGGCCCTTTAGAAGTCGTACCGGGACGTTTCCAATGCGATTACAAACCTTAGCATGTTATAGACCTTCCACATAATTTTCATTCAAAACAAACACCTACAAGACGTCCAAACAGCCTTGACCCCAACATGACATATGATTAACGTCTTAGGGGCTATCTTTCGAACGCCTTGGACGTTCTTGGGCGTTTGACCTCCAAACTTCACGAAACTTCATACAATAACTTTAAAAATCATTTAAAACCATTTCAAGACTTATTAGACTCAGTTAATACAATTTAAGCATGCTTACACACATGAGGAACATAAGCGACTATTCATCGAACGTCTTGGACGTCCCTTGACGCCAGACTTCCAAATCACTTCAAACTTTGCACACTGCCTATATATAACATAATAAGGCATTTTAGGACCTTATAACATTAATACGAACATGTTAGGCTCTAGACACCTTATCTCATTTTTGAGGTCTTACACCATGGTCTATGTCGGTTATCGCCTATTCTCAAATATGGGATACCTACTAGTATTTGAGAAGTTTATGAAGTTTAGGTGGTGGTATGGGATGCTACCTAGATATTGCACCTTTTGTCTTTGAAGAAGTTAGTTAGTTAGTGAGTCCCTAGGTATTCTCCAGACCATTACTTGAATGTCCTCTATGTGATGAATATATCTTAACGTACTAATGAAGTAATGACTTATGTTAGGAAACATGTGAATGAATGAATACATAATCTAGAGTAACTCTAAGGATTTCCTAGTTGAAGTATGAAGGGTGCATAAAGGATGATCTCTTCATATCTTACCTAGGGAGATCTTGAGATTGACTCTAGTTAGGAATGTTGATTTATAAAGTAGGCATGATCTAATCTTAGGAAGTCTTAAGGATTATTTAGGTAATCTTGAAGAGGGTTTATGGGCGTTTTCTTCTAGAATTACTTAAGTAAGTCTTTTGATAACCTTAGTGAGGTGATTGTCATCTTATATGTTATGTGTTTTGGTATGTTGTAAGTGTATGTATCTCATTATAGGTAGTCCCAAGGATCATTTAGGTGTGCTTAGAGAGGGTGTATGTGAGGTGTATGTGAGGTCTCTCTTTTTCTTACTTAAGTGAGTCTTAGTATAACTTTTATTAAGGGAATTACATGCTCATTGGGTTCACTTTAAGGTTTAAGTAAGTCACTTTAATGTTGAAATAGGTTCACTGTAACATTTGATAATTCACTGTAATGTTCCTTAAAATGCGGTTAAATGTCTATGTGTTATCTTATGTGTTTCTAAGATGTTAAATGTTGTTCTTATTCTTATACTATGATGTTTAATCAAAAAGAGCATATTTCCATTAAATGTCCGTCATCATGATTTTTATGCATTAAGACATACTTAATACATGTGTTTGTACTAATTCCACATATTTATCTATATCTAAAGTGATTCATAGGTGAAGGCGCTTTTGGGAGCGAAGCTTGGATTATAGGATCTTTCAAGAAAGTTTGAAGTATGTCCTCATTTGACTCGAGGGCATGTCTTTAGAGTTTCTTTATTAATGCATTGTAATAGAATTAGTAGTACTATATTTCGATTGTATGGGCCGTGTACCAAGTATTCGTTAGTCTAATGTTTGATGACATGAGACATAGTATTTCCTTTGGTTATATGAAAGATATTTTGAAAGACTATTTGAATGTTTTGTGAAAAGTTTTAATGCCGCACTACTTTTCATATATGTATATGCGATGAATGATGTGAAAGGGCTTGTACAAGACCTTCAAGTACGCCGGTTGCACTCCGAGATTACTATATCTTCTAGGGTATGCTCTCCGGATGTGACAAGCTTGGTATAAGAGCATGGGTTATGAAAGTAGTCTTAGGAGTCAAAAAGTCTTATCAAGTCACGTCTAGTAGAGTCACATTCATCGGTGTGAGTCGCGACACATCTATGAGCGAGAGTTTATAGGACAATAGAATTTCCCTTCTATTTTACTCCTATGTAGTTTCGTAGAGATTTAAAAGTTATGAGTGTTCTTTTCTTATGGTTTTCCTTGTGTTTCTAGGAACATGAATACCAGGAGGACACCGGCTAGGATAGTTGAGTAGAATGATGTGAATAAGGATATTCCTCCTCAAGTTGAGCAAGTTCTCCAAGGTTCTCAAGGTTCTCAAGGGGCTCAAGGTGCTAGATATGCTCAAGTCCCTATTGTGGAAGGAGGTAATGATGTTCCGGTGGTTCCCCTGGAAATGACTAATGGGGATATTCAAGAGGCTTTACTTCTTTTAGCCCGAGCTTTGACTACCCATGTGAATAGGGGTATTGAGCCTAGAGTGAATGTTGTGGAGAGAGCTATGACATCTAGATTGAGAGATTTTATGAGGATGAATCCTCCTATCTTTCTTGGCTCTAAGGTAGGAGAAGATTCTCAAGAGTTCCTAGATGGTGTGTACAAGGTGTTGAGTGCCGTGGGGGTGACTTCAATGGAGAAGGGAAAGTTAGCTTTGTACCAATTGAGGGAGGTTTCTCAAGTGTGGTACACTCAATGGAAGGATAATAGGCAAGTTGAGTCGGGTCCTATTGAGTTGGAAGAATTTAAAGAGGCTTTTCTAGGAAAGTACTTAACCCGTGAGAGGACGGAGGTGAAGATAGATGAGTTTATAAATATCAATCAAGGCAATATGAGTGTGTTGTGGAGTACTCATTGAAGTTCTCTATGTTGTCTAGATATGCACCATCCTTAGTGTCTAATCCATGGGATGAGATGAGTAGGTTTGTGACCGGGGTCGCCGACCTAGTGAAAGAAGAGTGTCATACGTCCATACTCCATGATGATATGACTTTGGCTAGACACATGGTGTATGCTCAATCCATTGAGGAGTCTAAACTCGGTAGGATTTCTAGAAACTTAAAGAGAAGTGGGCAAGGTGATCAATGTCAACCTAGATCCGAGAAGAAGATCTCAAGTCGAGATGAACCTAGGAGTGTTAAGGTGAAACTTGAGAAAGGTAGTGGTTCTCAAGAGGGAAAGCCTACATGTTCTACTTGTGGGAAGAGGCACTATGGGGAATGCCTATTGGGTATCGGGAGTTGTTTTGGCTGTGTTAAAGATGGACACAAAGTGAGAGATTGTCCTTCTATTACTTCTAGAGAAAGGGAGTGTAAGCAAGTTCCTCCTAATGCTCCGGAAGGTGAAGCTCCAAAGATGAAGCGTTTCTATGCACTCCTGACTAGAGGAGCAAAGCCGGATGAGGATGATGATGATGTTAAGATCTAGTATTATCTCTTTTGTCTTATGAGTTCCTTCTAAGTGTGGAAGTATGGTTAGTAGAGAAGCTAGATGACCATTGTTGCATTGTTGCATGTTGCATGTTGCATTGTGTTTAAGAGTCTCGTTGGAATTGAATTTCATTGATTCCTTGTATTGTGCATTTTATGAAGTTGTGACTATGTTGAAAAGTGTGTTTGTATGGTTTTATCTTGCATAGTAGCATGTTTCTATCATCAATTTCCCAAATCTTGCATTTTTTAAAATTTGAAGTATGTTCACTGCTAGGGAAAATCTGCTCACTGTAACATTTTTGAAAAAGTAACTAATTTATTATTTGGTTAAAAATTGTTGTAATATGTATTGAACTGAGGTATATGAGTATGAAAATGAATTTAAAAGAAGTTCATATTATTTGGAATGAAGAATGTGACTTTTATGGCATAATGAGTTGTAGAATGAGTTTTTGTCTTCTTGTTGTGTTGTGCGTCTCTTGTTTATGTGAAGTAGATGTTTCTCCTAGATTTTGTATTGTATGATGTGTTATGTGGTGTGGTTGAGAGATGTTAGCTGAATATCCACTCTTGGAAGTGTTCAGAGAGTGGCAAGTGTCATTTGAGGACGAATGTTGTCCAAGTGGAGGAAAATGTAACACCTCTAAAATGACTTAGGTGAAACTAGATCCAAACATGTTTGTCATGAGGTTCTAAGGTCCTAAAATAATTTATAATGTGTTATTGAGTCAGTGTCTAAATATTTAGGTGAATTGAAAGTCAAACATCAAGGGACAACTATGACTAGTCACCTATGTGCCTCATGTGTCCATATGTGCTTATATGTGTGTGTTATGATCTTATAGGGTCATTATATGAGTTATAATAGTGTTTATAAGCATTGTGTCAAGTTTTATGAAGTTTGGAGGTCAAACGTCCAAGAACGTCCATGAAGTTCGAAAGATTTGCCTTGAAATGACCTTGTGTGTCTTGGCATGTTTCGTCGAGTTTTATGTGTTCTTTATTGATGAAATTGATATGGGAGGTCCTAAACTCTTTTACGATCATATTCGGGTTGTAAATGTCCAGGTAAAAGTCCCTAAGGACCAACCAAGTGTCCTTGAGGCAGGATCCATCTTTGAGACAAAGGCTGTCTAGACTAGCCCCAATCGACTGAGGCAATCGACGATTGGTAGGCTGGTCGATTCTGCGTTGTTGGAAGGCGTGGTTCAAGACTTATCATAGGCATCTCAAGATCCCAATGTCCAGTCTCAGTCCCAAACGACGTCCAGCCAGGACGGTCCGTCGACTGGCTGATGCCCTGTCTGTGGGCTCCGTCGATGGTGAACTGTCAACTGCGCAACTTTACTGTACCAATTCACCCAACGTCCAAATAATAGTTTGTGCGGTTACTTAGGGTATTTTAGGTATTTTAAGTGAGTATATAAGTCCTAAAGACCTATATGAATTCATTCTTCTAAATCAAACCCCCATATTCTCTAACAAAATTATCTAGAACTCCATTGGAGCTAAAAACCCAAGGAAGGGCTTAGATTTGAGATTTGATTGGTGATTCTTCTTCAAACAGGTGGATTAACATCAGTGAGGTATGGCTTCTTCATCCTTGAAACTCTATTCATCAAGGAGTCAAGTTCAAAGTGATTTTCTAAAGTCTTCTAACGATGAATTTGTCCAATTTCATGACCTAGCCATGGTTTATAGCATAAAACATTTTGATTCATTGATTATTGATTAAATTGATATTAATTAGGTGAACTAACCTAAAATCTTCATGAACCCATGTTGTAGTACCTTGAAAATAGCTTAGGTTCTCTAGAGCCTAAAATGTTGGTCTGGGTGTTCTAATGTCCTAAATATGCCTAAAATATAGTGTATAGGCAGTAGCTAAAATATTAGATGTGTTGGAAGTCAAACGTCAAGGGACGACTAAGACGTTTGATGACTAAGTCACCAAAATGTCTAAAATATGGTTATATGTGTTTATGTGTGTTTCATGGTGTTTTAAGGTTCTTAATAGAGTTAATATAGCATTTATAGGCAGTGGTTAAAGTTTCGTGAAGTTTGGAGGTCAAACGACCAAGAACGTCCAAGGCATTCGAAAGATATGCCTTGAGTCGACCTTGTACGTCTAGGCGAGTTTCGTTGAGTTTTACGTGTTCGTTTTGGATGAATTAATGTGAGATGTGTTAAACTCATAGACGATTGTATTTGGGTTGGAAACGTCCGGGAAATTATCCCCAAGGACCATCAAAGGGTCCTTGAAGAAGGACCCAAAATTAGTGTGCACGCTGTCCGAGGCAGAACTTGGCGACGGAGTAGTCAACGGCCAGTCGTGGCTGTGACGCCCCGTCACAGGGTCCTGTCGTGGGGGATTTATCCTTGGGTGAAGAATGGAACTTTGTCCAGCCACTGTAGCCACCAACGGAGGGCTGTGACACCCCGTTGTACCCGTGACGCCCCGTCAAGGGCAGGCGTCGAGTGATGCTGTTTCCTGCGCAGACCTGCTGTCCACTTAGGGGTGAATTTACCAATTCACCCCACTTCCAAATAAGAGTTTAGGCAGTTTTTTAAGGGCTTTTTGGGTATTTTAAATGAGTATATAAGTGTTTAACACTTAGAATAATTCATTCTTCCAAAAACAAAACCCCAAAGTCCCTCAGAAATCCCAAAGACTCCATTGAAGTCCAAATTGAAGAAGCAGCTTGGTGTGGCGTTTTGAGCGGAAATTCTTCATCAAAGTGAATAATTATCATCCTTGAGGTATGACTTTTGATCCTTGAAACTTGTTTCATCGAGGAGCCCAACTCTCAAGATGTTTTTCAAAGTTTTCTAAAGTGAATTGTCCAATTTCGGGATTCTTCCATGGGTTCTTGCATAAATGATTTCTAAACATTGAATTATGATCTAATTGATATTGTATTTATGATTTTAACATAAATTACCTATGAACCCATGTAAATTGATGAACCCTAGTTTTGACTACTTATTGGGTTACTTGATATTAAGCTAATATTGATGAATTATTGTGTAGTTTCTTATGGGCTTTATAATGATATAAGAATTGTATTCAATTGATATCTATTTGATCTTAGATTGTTAAACCTAGATTGAATTGATGTAGATTCATTGAGTCTTATGGTTATTGCTTTGAGTTATTGTTCATGGCCATGGGTAAGGGCCTTGTGGTGTTGAATTGGTTGATTTGGCATTGAATTGAAGTGTGGATGAGGGGAAGAAGGTATGCTTCCCCATTTTCTCTAATTTAATATTAATTATACTTCGATTCTATTGTGCTTGGTATGGTCCACTTATGGTGGTGGTGTTATGTGTTTTACTTGCAATTGACGTGGCCTTGTCGGCGTTACTTTATGTAATTTATGAGCATGGCCTTATTGGTAATTACTTGAAGTTATGTGGCTATTTGTGCAATTTGATTATGTGGAGCATGAAATTACCTATCTACATGTGAAGTTATATATTCATGTATGTATTCTTCTAGTTATGTTGCCTTAAGCGCTCATGTTAGACTTTGACTTGACATTATGAGAGTAGTGTTAGGTTAAGTCTTGGTTATTCCTACTTGACTTTATGAGTCTATGTGGAGTATATTAATTATGTTATGATGATATATAGGGTACCTTGAAGATGTTAGGTTGTTTTAGAGGTGTTTCTAGAATGACTTGTATTATGTGATAAAAGTGAAGTATGTGATGTCTTGTCTTGGTTGACTTGTATCTCTTGCTTGATGTATATATGATTATGGATATGTGATGTCTTGATTTAGGGTGTTATAAATCTTAGTCTTGAATGTATGAATGACATGTGACTTTAAATGATGTTATGAGAGTCTTTTATGTGCAAACCTTGACTTAAGGGGAAGGTTAAGATTGATTAAAGTGTAAGCCGTAATGGTATCCTTCAAAGTAAAGGAATGATGGACTTTAGGTTAGTTTGCTGGAACGACATCATATTAACACTTAGGGAAGTCATCATGAGCTTCTTATCGCCATTGTGAGGTAGCCCTCCTTGGTAGGGTAAATGTAATTGCGTTATGAACTAGATATGGAACCCTTTTATGTAAACCTAATGTATGAAATACTCTATGAGAAAGAAGGCTAGCACCGAGTGAGTATGGTAAGGGAAGTAGTTCTAGTTAAGTATGAGACTAGAATACAAAGAAGCCCTTCATATACCTTAACCATGTGCCTACATGCGATGTGTCCAAGTTCTACCATTGGCAAGTAGAACAACCTCATCGGAGTAGGATAGAACTCCGAATTCCATGTCTTGCTACCATGGTCTATGTCGGTTATTGTATATTCTCATCATGTGGAATACCTATTAGCATTAGATAAGTTTATGAGGTTTAGGTAGTGGTATGGGACGCTATCTAGACATTGTACAATAGGCTTTGAAGGTGTTATGTGGAATTTCCTAGGTCTTGTCCAAGACCATTATGTGAGTGTCTTATGTGATGTATTATGTGAGTATCTTATGTGATGTATGAGTCTTAATGAACTAATGAACTAATGACCTATGTTAGTAACTATGTAAATGAATGAGTACCTAATCTAAAGTGGCTTAAGCATTCCTTAGCTAAAGTGTGAGGAGGGCATGGAAGGATGATCTTTTCATGTCTTATCTTTGGAAGTCTTGAGGATGACTCTAGTTAGGGAAGTTGGTTAATCTTGTTGACATGATCTAAGCCTTAGGTAGTATTAAGGACTATTTAGGTAATCTTGAAGAGGTCACTATGGACGTTATCTTCTTGATTTACTTAAGTAGGTCTTTTGATAGCCTTTGGGTAGAGAATGTCATATCACCTATGGTTGGTGATTTAGTAAGAATGATTCTACTATAAGGAGTCCATAGGATCACTTGAGTGTGTGTGTAAGGGATTGTATGGGCGGTTCCTTCACATTTTACTTATGGGAGACTTAGGATTCATGATTGGTAGAGAAATCTCACAATGATGTTTATGATTGCTTTGTAAGTATGTATGTAACTCATTGTAGGTAATCTTAAGGGTCGTTTAGGCACATCTAGAGAGGGTGTATGGGCGGTCTCTCTTTGTGTGACTTAAGTGAATCTTAGGATAATTTTAAGTGAGGGAATTACATGCTAGAAGTTGGTTATTAAAGGAGTTAGTAAGTCACTGAAACAGTGAAGTCAATTCACTGTAAAGTGAACTGAACTTACTGTAAAGTGATGCCTAAATTTGGTATTCTTGATTAATTGCTTTATTATGTGTTTCTAAATGGATTAATGATGTTATTATGATTAAAATATGATTTGTAAAATGACAAGATGCATATTTCCAATAAAGTCCGTTTTCATGATTTTTATGCATATGCCATACTTAGTACATGTGGTTGTACTAATTCCATGCTTTATTTTCTATATATAGTTCTTAATAGGTGAAGAGCTTTGGTAAGTGAAGACTTGGACTTAAAAGATAGTTCAAGAAGAAGTTGAAGTATGTCCTCAATTGACTCGAGGGCATATGTCTTTTATGTTTTCTTTGAAGTATTGTAATAGACTATGTATTTCTGTTTTCGTATTGAAGTATGGGCCGTGTCCCAAGTATTCTTGTGTCTTAAGATGATGAGATTGAGACATAGTATTTTCTATTATTTTTGTATGAAAGAGATTATAAAAGACTATGTTATATTTTGCGAAAAGTTTTAATTTCGCACTACTTTTCACTATGTATATGCAATGAATGATATGAAAGAGGCTTGTCTTAGAACTCCGAGAGTTCGACGACGCCGGTTACAATCCAAGATTGTACCTTATCTTCTAGGGTATGGTTTTGGGATGTGACACATGCAAAACATAATCTCTTCAAATTTTCTATATTTTGGATGTGATGATCTTTCCTTAATGCTTATGAATTCTAGTGTAGTTTTCAATAGGCTATTGAATGTTGTAAGAATTGTGTTAAAATTATGTATAGGTTGTCTTAGATTGATAAATCTATATTGAATTGACTTATATTTATTGAGTATTGTGATATATGTATTGAATTGATGATCATGGACATGGGTAAGTGTCACATCCGGGGAGCACCCCCTAGAAGTAACATGGCGTACTTTACCTCTCGGAGGTCTTATACAAGCCCATAGTTATCATTCATCGCATTGACATAGTAAATTTAGCGAAAACTTTAAAACTTTTCATAGCACATCATATGCTAGAAACTTCATCACATATATAGATAAAACATAAGTCATAATACATATATAGACCTTAAGTCTCTTTGTCATCTTAGACTCATCAACATTAGAGTACATTAGGGACACGACCCATAAGACACATTACATAACTATACAATATTTAAAGACTTTACAATAAAGAAGTCAGTATGAGATCCTTGAACTTAAGGGTTCCTTTCGTTGAGCTTGGGAATCATCTATCAAGCTCTTCACCATTCAAGACATCCTTTAAGCATCCATGACCTACACTTTGTGTAAAAAGTAGAGAAGAATGGGATTAGCACAAGAATGTACAAAGTATGGCAACCATGCAAAAACATGCATTTAAAAGGGACATTTTCTTTGAAATCATACTTCATGCCATTTTGAGTAAATCATCATAAAACCTTAATTCAATAACATTTATATCATTCACATACTTCATATATACATATTCGAACACCAAACATTGCATAAGATCACATATATAATTTATGACATTTTGTAGTCACATTACAGTGAGCTCTCTTTCCCTTAACAGTGAGCTTTATTTCATTTTATTCACTAACTTCCCAAGTAACCCTCTAGTGATACTTGGTGCAATGCATCACCTTAAGGCCACAAGGAAACATACATATCATCTAAAAAGTCCAACACATATCATCATAGAAGTTTAGTACAACTTAGACATATTAAAACCAATACGATAGGACAATTACAGTAACTACCTTTAACTTCAACATACACCAAATTCACTTCACATTCATGCATTATAAAACCTTACTCACAATCCTATTCTAAGCCTACTAGTGCAATGTATATGTGAAGCCCCATAACCTCACACATACTTAGTAAACCAATCATAAGACCACAAGCCTTACCATCCAATTCATACATCAACAAGTAAGTGAATATAAATTCATTCATGTCAATACAAGACCTTTACCATGTAGTCAATAATATCAACATCATACATATAGACTCATACCATGCACATCTTCATAACAAGTAGACCAATACTACAATGTTATTCATATAGACATAATCATAATCATATACATTAGGTCACCCCTCTAGACTTCCTAAGGAGCTACTTGTGCAATGTCTAGATGGGTTCATTACTTCCACCTACCCTAAGTAACCTCCCTTAAGTCATCCTAGTTAGGATCCTAGTCATTTACTTCCATTGTCCATTTTACTTTAGGAAAACTATAGCCTTAACCGACACTAAGACCATGGGTGCAAAACATGGAATTTGGTGTTGTAGAGTCTCACACCAATGGAAGGTGTTCCTACCTAGCCAAGGTAGAACATTAACATATATCCTAGCATCCTAAGTGAATTCACTTTGATAGATCCTATGTGGCAAGCATAGTTTATGAAACTAAGAGATAGGTAGTTCCCTCTACATGTCATTGAAATATTGGGGCCTCATCTCATGAGAAAACATGGGTGATCCCTTCCTCAAAGGGAAGTCAACACCTCATGTGGGTTCATAGGTGAATATTGATACGCTCAAATTTACTTCTCGAAAAGAAGTATAAGCGGTCGTATCAAGTAAAGAACCCAACTACGAGGTTAGGATCGATCCCACGAGGAAAATGATTTAGACTTAACTTTAACCTACTATTACTTTTATTTAGTCAAGTCTCTTCCGAAAACAAATAACAAAAGGGGGGTTTTGAATAACAAATGTAATTAACTAATTTTATGTAAACAATTGGCACGTTCAAAGATTTGATTTTTATTCAAATAATGAAAGTAACTAGGGCTTAAGTGTTCCCCATAGGTTCATAACTCGGTAATTCTAACTATAACAATCCGTTCCTAATATCTTGCATGCAAAGTGGTAAGTTATGTATCCCTAATTCCTTGGTACGGCAACTAAGAAATTTCACTCCGCACCTTGATCCAGCTACGTGTGTATGCCTTACTAAACCTTACCTTTACCTTATATTAAGAATCATAATCGATATTTGGCTTAGTTGTTACTTTGCACCAACCAACACTAGCTTATTAGATAGTATATACTAAATCTACGTTGATAATTCTTTTCTTATTATCTACCTCCTTGGTCCAGCAAGTAGCAATAAGGCGAGTTCTAACGTTGGCCACCGTTAAAAAGACTTCTAAACGAAAGAATTATCAATACATGCAAGACACTATTTGAGAATTGTTATTTTAGTTAGATTTTACCTTGTTATTTACCCATGGTTCCCACAACCCTAGTTATGGAGTTTAGTTACCCATATTAATAATCACACAATTCATATTAATTAGATAAGAATTCATGTACTTACTTTGATGAGATTGAAGATAATCCAGAAATTTACTTGAATTAATCAAGAACTTGCAACAAACGATTCCGGAAAATAAAGTGATTTCCCAAAATCTCAAACTTCAATACTTACAACAATAAAACTAAAAAATATCCTAAAGTCTAACCCCAAAAATGAGGTGCTTACATGTATTTATAATACTCAAATCCTAATAAAAGAAGGAAATCTATTTAAGGAAAATCTGTCCAAAAAATGCGGCTGAGTCAACGACTACCATGACGGACCATCGAGGTCACGACTGACCGTCGAGGCCTTCCGTCACTCCACACTTAGAAACTTCTGGATATGGGTATTGGGGCTACATTCTGTTGAGGTTAATGGATGTGCAGGACGGTCCGTCGTGGCTATGACGGTCCGTCACGAGCCTCCTTAGCCTCACACTTGGTCAGAATTCCCCACCTTCCTTTGTCAGTCTTTTTCTTCTCACGACGGTGGCCACCTATGGACCGTCGAGGTCACGACGGCCGCCGATGGCTCCGTAGGTTGCCACTTCTGCAACTTTCAGCACACAACTCTCACGTTCTTCTTCTGGATAGATTTCCTGAAAACAAAGAGAAAATTACATTAAAACTAATACAAAAAGGCCTTAGACACACACTAAACTTAAGTTAAAACCATTGAAAGTACCGTATAACCACGGTACATCAACACCCTCAACTTAAATTCGTTGTTTGTCCTCAAGCGACGCACTATGACTCACCACAAAATCTTTGTACAAGAGCATTCTTATTTTAACTTTTCTACAATCATCTGGCTATCAATCCCGATTATTTTCAAATTGAGTTATGCATGCTATCACTATTAGGCTTGATCATGTGGATCAGACTATGACATAGACACACCACTCACAGACACCTATCCTCTTTAATCGCTCACCAAGGTATCAATTTTCCGGTATTGCAACTAGTGTCCTCACTTAAAAACAACATCCTCATTTTTCACACAATGATTTCAGTTTGAGTATGAGGATTATTTTTCAACACTCGCTCTCAGAACAACTTCACACCTTATTCATACTTATTGCCATAGGCTTGCCCTTATTTTCTGTCACGCCTCAAAACCCATTAAGACGGACAGGCACCCGATGCGGATTATTTTTCAACACTCGCTCTCAGAACAACTTCACACCTTATTCATACTTATTGCCATAGGCTTGCCCTTATTTTCTGTCACGCCTCAAAACCCATTAAGACGGACAGGCACCCGATGCCCTAAAGGCCCGAGAGAACCAACCTACAACCTGTTCTTACTGAGCATATACTATAACAATTGAGACAAGATAACTTTGGATGCAGCGATATAAACCAACGTAAGTAGATTCAAAAGTTATATACAAGACTTGGCCGTTTAGGCCACAACTCCTTAAGACACAACAGAACCATGTACATACGTCTACAAAGCCTCTAAAAGATAGAAGACTAGAGTAGGTCGGGACAGACCCCGCCTTACCCTTAACTACGATACAATACCAAACGAATTTACCAAGGACTTAATAAAGCTCCGAATCAACTTGGAGCTCACCAAAAGTAGCAGAATTTTGAGTGCTCCTACTGAGAAGGTCTACTAGCTGGAGTACCTGAGCCTGCAGCATGAAATGCAGCGTCCCCAATACGGGACGTCAGTACGAAAAATGTACTGAATATGTAAGGCAAAAAGTATATGTAATACAAGGCACAAATGAAATCAAGTAGCAACATATGAGTGCATAGATTAGGAGATAAGACCACCTTTGCTTACTCTTGTGGAATCAAGTAAGCTACATTCTTTTCTTTACCTTCTTTGTATGTTATAATCTTTGTTGGGCATGTGATACAAGTGACCAGCTGATCAGTGGTAGAAGAGGATGACCCATGCTAGGCGTATTAACCCCTGGATGCGGTCTCATAATTACACAACTCTGGCGATCGGGCCCTGCTAGGCTTTCGCCCCTGGATTCTGACACCCTTCTATACCAATAGGGATATGGCCATGCTAGCCTTTCGCCTAAGCTGCCACCCTTAATTAACTAGATTCATCACTTAGATTCTTTAATCTTTGAGATCTATTGTTAATCAGTT